>JANQAP020000261.1:877954-902905 GCA_026874005.2 Erythroxylum coriaceum
TGTCATTCATGTACATATCTATCTCTTTGGTTGAGATTGTTAATTATTGATAGTGATGGAATTTGTGTTGTGTTAAACGGATGTATGTACATTTAGTGTTGGATGGTTCGGGTCTATCTGAAGGTTTTGCCACGACGAAGCCAAAAGTTTGCCACGACGAACTCCTTCAAAGTTAGCTATGGCGAACTTTCCTAATGGATTTTAGAAAAGTTTGCCACGACAAAGCCAAAAGTTTGCTACGGCGAACTCCTTGAAAGTTTGTCGCGGCGAAGTCAACAGTTGGCCGCAGCGAACTTTCCTGATGGGTTTTAGAAAGTTTGTCGCGGCGAAGCCAAAGGTTGGCCGCGGTGAACTTATCCAGAAAGGTCTTCTGCTTGACCCTTACCCGATTCTCTCGTAAAGTAACTTTGTAATAAGTACCGAGACCCAGGCGCCAACACTTATCCTTCATGCAGTCCTATCCTTTTTTTGATAATATCTCGTTCATAGTATCAAACAGTTCATTGTCAAAAATCCATCATTTTAAGTTGATAACCCCCTTCATTTATACCTCAATTTTAGTTCAATATCATCTACACACAATTCAAAACCCATGATTATAAAAAATACCAAAAACAGAACCTATTCGTATACACTTTCATCATCAATTTTCAGCACATTTTCTACTTCATTAACACCTTCATTTTAAACCCTAAGTATCACTTTAATTCATCTCAATTCAAGACACCATAGTATTCCCCTTTATTAGCCCTAAGCTCATAATTTGTCACTCATTAAAACACAAAGTAAGACGTAACTCTATTTACCTCTTCATCCACAGACATCATCATACTTCAAACTTCCTTGTTCATAATCATTCATCTCTTAAATTTCATCATCATAATTGCTTCTTACTAAAACAACTCATGCATAACATTAACTCACCAAAAATTTAAAATATGATATCTTTATTACTATTACCACTCACATTAACACAAAAACAAATTTCATGATCTTGATCATCAATCTCAAATTACTCATCATATTAGTTTCATTTGACACTACCCATAAAGATCAAAGCATAATTTACTTGCTTTACTCTTAAGCTCCTTCAAAATCACCAAGAAACCTTAATCCTTCATGCTCACGATCATCAACTTTCTAGGGTGGATTAGTTTAGGTTTTAAAAACAAGATGATGAAGACAAAAAGATGGAAGTAGCAAATGATAGATTAAAGTAAGGTGTAATGTGGATGAAGGTTAGTGAAGCAAAATCGTGAAAGAAAGAAGAAGAATGAAGAAGATGAAGAAGATTACAAAGGGAGGAAGAAAAAGCAAGATGAAAAACAATTAAGTGGTCTTCCAAGAGTTAATAGAATCGTGGAGTAAGGAATGATTTGGCAAGTGACACTTATCACTTGCCACATGTCCAATCTCTATAGGTTTACTCTAGGTTCTCTTCTTTGACTAGTCCACTTAACTCCAATTTCTAATCGAATTGTCTCTCAAATTTTAATGACAATTGTCAATAATTCCTAAGGTCATTTAACAAAATTTCTATTGTCATTTAACTCTTATTTCTACTACCATTTATCAATTTTCCTACAATTTGGCATTTTTTTAGTCCAAAAATACCCAAATTTTTAGAAATTTCTTAAATTTCACCAAAAATTCTAAATCAATACTAATACACACCAATGAAATTTTCAATACATATAAACCACAATTCATATCAAAATCACATTTATAAATCAATTATACCCAGAAAAATGTCAAGGAATGCATATACAATCATTTTACTGTGTGCAAACATTAATATTCACTTGCATATGTATGCTATAATATGCATGAGCATGAAATGCACTTCCTAAATTCTCAATAATCTCTCATGTAGGAGTTCTAACCCTTATCATGGGATAACGGGATGTTACATTCTATATAGAGTGTGTTACAGTTAGATCTTATACTATCAAAAGAGTATGAAAGAATTGCCTTCTTAAAGTGGATTGAAAAAAAAAACATTTGACAGTGTTGATTGGAAGTTCATTTTAAATACTTTCCAGGCCTTGGATTTCCCCTAAATCTTCATTCATTGGATCTCATAATGCATTGCAACCCTTACTTTTAAAATCTTGGTGAATGGACAGCCTAGAAAATATTTTAAAAGCTCCAAGGGGATCCTATCTCCCCATACCTCTTTGCTCTTGTTATGGAAGTATTCAATAGAGCTTTTAAAGCAGTTGCGAAGCGTATAATATCCTTTAAATTTCTCCAAATGCAAAAGCTAGATGATCACTAACCTTTTATTTTGCAGATGATCTTATACTCCTTTTTAAGGTAGATTAAATATCAGTCTCCACTCTAATGAAAGCCTTCAAAATCTTTAATAAACTCTCTAGTTTGGAAGTTAATTATGCAGAAAGTGAATTCCTCTTATCTAAATCTGCTTTGGAGAATGAATAAATTATCAATTCCATCATTGGTTTTAGATTTCAATCATTCCTAACGGCCTATCTTGGTATTCCAATATCAATTTCTAATCCTTCTTCTGATAACTTTTCCTTACTAACTGAAAGAATCCAAAGTAGAATTACATCGTGGAGTTCTAAACCTTTATCCACTACAGGAAGTATTTAACTTATATCTTCTGTTATAAATTCTATTAACATATTTTGGGGATCACAGCTGGCGATTCCCAGGAAAATCATCAAAATTATAGAGGGACTTGCAATAAATTTCTACCGAATGGACATCAGGAATCTTCCAGGAGGGTTAAATTACAATGGAAAGATGTTTGTATACCTATGGATAAGGGTGGACTTAGGATTATCTCACTGAAACTGATGAATTTTATTATACTAGCCAAAATACTTTTGAGATTATTAAACATCAAGCAATCCTTTTGTTGCAAGTGGGTAGAGTATTAAAATCCAATCATCCTCCTCCAAAGAAGGTTATCTTAAAAATAAAAGATCTTTTGAGGAATGAATTTATTACTTTGGTTGGAGATGGTGAACAAACCAACTTTTGGATTGATAATTGGTTATCTTGTGGCCTTTTAATCAACTTACAAGAGATGGAAAACTTCAGATCTTTACTTGACTAGGAGGTGACTGGTTCAAATGCATTAGGGAACAGACAAATAATCATACAAAATGCAGCGCCTAGATCTATATATGATGAATTTCATCAAACCAACCTACTTGGAGGGGAGGATAGCATTATTTGGAAAAACACCAAACATAGGAAATTCACCAATAAATCGTGTAGGAAATTCCTACAGAAGCACTATACCATAATTCCCTAGACTAAGGTGGTTTAGATCAAACTCTATCACCTTGGAGCTGCCTTTACTCTGTGATCAGTTATGAAAGACAAATTGCCAATAGTAGATAAGTTGAAGAGCTTTGTCAACATTCCCAATTATCTTCCAGCTAGTGTTAACAAATTCAAATTGAAAAAACAAATCATGTAGGAAATTCCTACAGAAGCACTATACCATAATTCCCTAGACTAAGGTGGTTTAGATCAAACTCTATCACCTTGGAGCTGCCTTTACTTTGTGATCAGTTATGAAAGACAGATTGCCAATAGTAGACAAGTTGAAGAGCTTTGTCAACATTCCCAATTATTGCATCCTTTGTTAGAGGGCTGAGGAAAGTCATAAACATTTGTTTTTTCAATTTGAATTTATTAACACTAGTTGGAAGATAATGTGGCACAGATGTTACATTGTGAATGCCCCTTGTAATTAGAGCTCGATCAAAGCATGGTGATGTCAGCTTACATTTTAATGATTCAGTCAGGTGGTGCTTCTACATAGCTTTATCCTTTATTGCCAAGGCTATATTAGATAAGAGGCACTCTTGTATATTTCATAATAAAAGGTTAACAGAGGAGCAATTCCATAACAACTTGATCCTACGAATCAAAAGTGACATCAGCATACACAAGAATAGTTTCCAAAATCTTGAGTATTGGGCAAAAATGTAGACTATCTAGTTTTTTCAATGCCTAAGAAGGTTGCTCTTATTTTGTCCAATGTATATTAATTGCTTTTACAACATACAACTCTTTATAGCTTGTTATAACTCTTGATTGCCTTGAATGGCCAAATTCATTATATTTTCTCAAAAAAAATGGCACCTTAGTATCTTCTGACATCTCCTTTCTATTTTGGTAGGAGTCTCCTTTTACTCATCACTTATATTTGTCTTATTACCTTCAATTCTCACATATATTGCTTCGTTTCATTTTTTATTTCCTTTAATATCCATCCCCTTTCTAATGAACAATTTAGCCTCTTATTTCTTGTTTGCATTTATGAGCTTATGATTTGTTAAATTGCTTAACCAATAATACAAAACATTAGTATTTATATCATTACTCATCGGTTAATTAAATTATTAATATCTGATGAATATCTCGATAAGCTATTAGTTTGTCTTAAAAAATCTCATCATTCTCAATTCATAAGATAAATTTTGTTAAGGATATGATGAGTAAAGGGAATTTAAAAGACAATAAAATGGTACACAACAACCTTATTTGGCAAATGGCTGATTAGTTTTTTTTTTTTTTGCAAATTGTGAGGTATTGGTTATCTGACTATGTCAAACTATTGATAATTATGTTTGGTAATCAACTAATTGGATTGGTGGATTGAACCCAATCCACTGTTTTTGAAGATGTTCTTATAAGAAGCATTTTACTCCAGCGGCCGATAAATTAAGGGAGAAAAAATGATTTTGTCCAAAAAGTTATTACAAATTACTTAAGCTGTCATCTTTATCTTTTATTTCCCTTCACCAAACACTAGTATCCTAAATTTTACTAATATGATGCTAAGAAAGGAGATGAGAGAGATAGAGATAAAGAGATAGAGATAGAGATAGAAATAGAGCTAGAGAAATACTAACATATAATACTCATATCTTTATAAAAAAAATTTTTAAACTCATGTCTCCATAATTCATTTTACGCATAAACAACTAATACTAAACAGTTAATTTTGTCAAATATCTTTAAATAAATAGCAGATATTATCTGCTGGTCAAATTAGCTATATTAATTAACTATCAGCTAACTGTTGATAGAATTAGCTAATAACTAATGTAGTCTGCTAATTTCCAACCAGGTTGAAAGAGAGGAAGTAATTCTTATAATCGCCCAACAACAAATTATTATAAAACATGACGAGTTTGTACAAATTTCTCTGAAAAAGGACCACACCATACGACGTCGCAAAAGTGTTGGTTAAACGATAACTAACAGATAAAACGGAAACTTGTGAAGAGTATGCATCCACGAAAAAGATTGGTAATAGAGAAGAAAAAGTTAAATAAATTGGAGGAGAAATATAAGAAGATATTGCATTATCAATTCACGGCTGAGAGTGAGGATTCGTCTCCCTATCTCTCTCTCCCGACAAAGTTCAATACTTACAATAACTTTTTTCTCTGGTAACGAAGAGTTAGAAGTTTAAGGGGATGGTCTTCATATTCAGAACCCTTTTATGGCTTGTTTGTGCCTGAATTCTTTGTCTCTGCTACCACCTGCGTTTCGTCGTAAACAAACAGAAACTTGCTGGTCATCTGCTTTTCCTTATCATGCTTTAGGTAGTGCCAGTGGTGTTAACAATGGTACTTGTAGAGCCTTGGAGCCCATAGTCATCAATGGAGACCCTCCTACTTTTGTCTCTGCGCCTGGTCGACGTATTGTCGCTGGTTAGTTTCCTACGCACGAAGTTCTAATTTGGTTCTTTAAGAATTTTCTTGTAGCTTGTGGATCCCGTGACAGAGCGGAGTCGTCTTAGATTTTTTTTTTTTTATGAACAGATTAGATTTAGTTAGGAATATCGTAGAACGGATTATTATTCACGTCAATACTACTCTTGCTCACGTGAAAGTAACCCCTTGTTACAGAAGTTAGTTTATATTGTTACCTTATGATTTAAGAAGTGTCATTCTTTGTAAGTAGATTGATCCAAATCAACGAGTTTCTACTTGTGCATGGAATATCATATACGTTTTATAAAATATCCGGGGGTTATGCTTTTCATATGGTTTCCCACTTTCTAGTTGATTTCAAGCTTAAGATAGAAAAGGCCGCCATACTTCTAGCCAATTGAAATTTTCTGTTGGTGTTTCTCATTTCCCAGTATTCAGAAAGCAACTTGTTGAGTTATAATTTCAAATGACTGTGTCATTATTGAAATACTATCATTAATTTTACATAACACAACCTGCAGTGGGGGATCTACATGGAGATCTTGAACAAGCAAGATACGCGCTTGAGATGGCAGGTGTCCTGAGTTCAGATGGTCGGAACGTATGGATTGGTGGACAAACGGTAAGGGGACTTACCGCTGATGTATGATTCAAGTGATGCAAATCTCATGTGATTATGTTGCCAGTCCAAAACTTCAATCTTTCTTTTTCTCAACTATTTTTAATCTTACCATTGAGATGTAGGTATTGATCCAGCTTGGAGATATACTGGATCGTGGTGAAGACGAGATAGGCATATTATCACTATTACGTTCCCTGGATCTGCAAGCAAAAGCTCAGGGTGGAGCAGTATTTCAGGTTTGTAACAAAAGCTATGGAAACAGCTCCGGACAATTCTGGCAAAGTACTTATATATGGATATTATGTGGCATTATTTTGGAACTTTTTTAAGCTTGGTATTCTACATACAGTGACTATAGGATTCTCCTGTAGTTTCTGCAGTCCTTAAGTCTAACATCTTGTAGATATTGAGTCGTAGTGTTTCATTTTCTTCCTATATTGTGCCCTTCTGCTGATGTAGATTAATGGGAATCACGAGACTATGAATGTGGAAGGAGATTTTAGATATGTTGACTCTGGGGCATTTGATGAATGCACTGAATTTTTGTCGTACTTGGAAGATTATGAATACAACTGGGAAAATGCTTTTGTTGGTTGGTTTCAAGTCTCTAAAACAAGAAAAGATCGGAAGCTGTCCAAAGGTTCTTGGGGTCCATGGAATCTAGTGAAGGTAATAAAACTGTTTTTTTCTGTTAAGAAATGGTAGCTGAGAAGTCTTTCGCTTCACTGTTCTGTTAATATTGTGTTGTTATTAGACTCTATATTACAACTAGTGAATACCATCCTGACAAATTTCATTAAAATACAAGGACAGAGGCAAAAGGGGGTCCTTTCCAGGTCAATTTTGTTGAGTCCACGTGGTCCTTTGGCCTGTGAATTGGCACGACATTCTGTTGTACTCAAGGTCAATGACTGGGTATTCTGTCATGGTGGCCTTCTCCCTCACCATGGTAAAGTATTAGTGAACTTTGCAACATCTGTTTCTAAGTGCTTCTCTCGCACAGGCATGTGTAAGGGGTATTTTTTTCTCTTTCCTTCTTCTGAATACCTGCCTGATAGGAGGATTGGTACTTCTGCAGTTGCATATGGCATAGAAAGAATAAATAGGGAAGTGTCTAACTGGATGAAGGGGCTTAGTGAGAACGATGATGATCTTGGCATTCCTTTCACGGCTATCCGGGGCTATGACAGTGTTGTTTGGAACCGCTTGTATTCTAGAGATACGCCGGAGCTGGACTATCGAATTAATCAGGCAAGTTTTGTGTAATGCCCCAGATATCTTTCTTCCTTCTGAAAGAGGAATTGACACCGGTTACATCAGGTTTCATGTGAGTTTTGAGTTGTTGAGTGTGTTGTTTCATCCGCTCTACCAGCTTGCTTATGATTACCGTTTGTGTGGTTTTTGGAGCTAAAACTCTTGTGCGCATCAGGTACAATCCATCCTTGAGGAGACATTGGAATCACTAAAAGCCAAGGGAATGGTGGTGGGACATACTCCTCAAGTTTCAGGAATAAATTGGTAGCGGAGCATATTTTCAGCTTCTGTAGTTTGTTTTATTAGAGCTTATATACATGGTGTTTCTGGCAGTAAATATGGCTGCAGCATATGGAGGGTTGATGTGGGAATGTCCCGTGGAGTTCTTAATTCAAGACCAGAGGTATTACATGTGCTGGAATCTTTAAAAATATGTTGAGACTTTTCCTAAACAGAAAATAATGTATTTGGTGCTTTGCTCGCTATTTGTTAGGTACTAGAAATAAAAGAAAACGAAGCAAGAGTAATACGAAGCAAAAGGGAGAGCTTAAGTGAGATTCAAGTTGTTGATTACACTTAGAGATTGGAAGATGAAGCAAGCAGGTACTGTTTTCACTCGAGTGCTCCTTTCCATAATTGAAGTAATATCTCAACACCCTACCACTGAATCTAAATCTGCTGGTACTAATGCTAATGATTAAGCACTTTGCTGAAATTAAATACCAAAATAACAAATCATATATGGTTCTGCTTCATCATTGATTACTTTCCAATTCTAAGGGATTTGTATTGTTTTGTTTCCAACTGATGTATGCAGGAACAAAGAAAATTGCTCTTACTTGCTTATTTTAACATTAGAACAAATCAGGTTCAGTTTGGATGATTCAAAAGTGCTGGAGAAAAGCGTTCCTTTTCTTATCTACCGAGGAACTGAAGGCCTGATACAATTTCTGGGGTCTGGCTGCTGATGCTTTCAATTTCAAAATCATTGGTTATGGAAGACACAGTATTGTACAGTATTCGATTCACTGTAATTTTCTTACTATCAATCTGTATATTCATTTTTTTTCAACCCTTGGTATGTAACTGTTGCCGAAATCCTCAACCAAACTGTTCTGGGCATAACTTCACATGAAATCGTAAACCTTTTCAAATCTCAGAGTTGTTTGCACAAGAACTCCATATTCCTAAACCATTGTATTGTACAATGCCATAAGTTTGTCCTGAAACGCTAGTTGTGGAAGCTAAGTTAAAAGAATGCCAAGCCAGTCTCAGTCATGGGCATAAACATTAGCTCGATTGATGGTCTTTGTTTTATGTTCATTTGAAAACTGGAAATTGCAACTTAGCTGCAAATGTATAAACAAGAGAGCTTGTAAGTCTAGATCAAAGTTTTAATTTTTATCCGGGCTCAAATATTCCAGCCTTAGGCAAATCAAAGCTCGAACATGTGGATTAATTAATTGCTTCTTCTATTGTGGGTTCTCAGTTTTCCTAAAATCTTCTTCTTCCATCACTCATTAGAACCCAACACCTTCAAGTTTTTCACGTCAACAAGCCATTATAATTAAACATAAATTTGCTAGGAAAAGAAAAGGTTACTTCAGTCTCTAAGATGTCTAATTCCTCTTAATAAAAGAAAACAGTCTTAGTACCTAGTAGTCTTAACTGTAAAAAGAAAAAAAAAAAAGACAGTTGGCCAGCGACATCATCTCCAACGACTAACCTCTCCTCCTACCTCGTAAACTCCGCTGGCCTACATACATAGTCTTGTATTGTCTTGTGTCTTTGCCTGTGTAGGCTGTACTTTCCTTGCCATAGTTTTCATATGCGCTAAAGAGGAAGAGACACAGACTCTCACTCTCTGGCCTCTGCTAAGCCTTTGCATGCTCTTGCGCTCTCTCTTTCTCCGCCCCATTATCCTGCGCGCCCCTCTCTCTATGGCTGCTTCCTCTCTTGTCCTCCCTTCGGTTTCTCTCAAGAACCTTTCTTTCTCTGCCTCCAATAGGAATGGAATCCGGAGTTTTGGTCTCAAAACCCTGGGTCGATCTAGGGTTTTTATGAGTGCATCCGTTGGATCTCAGACGCTTGTTGATGATGCCCTGTTCGTGGATTACAAACCCACCTGTGCCTTTCTTTTCCCTGGACAGGTCAGCTGTAAAACAACCCATTTTTTCTTATGTTTCACTTTTTTGTCTATTAGTTTGGGAATTTCTAGGTTGGTGTTTGTGATTGTAACTGCATTTGATCGAATTGTATATAAAGCTATTGAATTTGGTTCACTTTTCCCTCCATGGGGAAGTTTTCTGGGTGGGAATGAAGGTCATTCGCTCTGTCACTTCACTGGGTGAAGTTAAAATGAAAAAAAAAAACTATTAACTTGAAATTGGTCTCCTCGGAATCCCTAAAAGCATGAATCTTTATTGCTTTCTTACTTTCCATAAGCTACTGGTTTTCGCAATTCACTTAAGAGACCAGTTCACTGGGGGCATAAACACATCATTGGAGAGTGGGGAATAGATGAATGGAAGTAAAATGATAAATTTGAATGTCTCCTCCTCTCCTGCGAAGCTCTATCATCTTCATTTTTGGCTGAAATGTTTGTGTACTGCTTTTCAATGCCGAATTAAAGACACCAGATTTATGCAGCCTTCTCCGAGTTCATTATCCTTACCAGCCATCATTAGGAGATAACTCCTAACAGATCATCTAGACAGGAAGTTATGTGTGCGTAATTAGACAAGCTTACGTCTCTTGTTTGGTTTGGTCTCGCGTCAGTTATTTGAATGATAGGGTATATTGTGGACAATAAGAATAAGAATTGGAATCTCTGTAAATGAAATACATATAATAGAATCGTGCCATCTTATGTTTTCCTTATTGAATTTCTGATGGTAGTGGTTATGAAGCTTCTATCTTTTTGCGTGTCAGCAACTCAATATGGCTTTAACAAACTTAACAGGGTGCACAAGTAGTTGGAATGGGAAAGGAGGCTCAAAGCGTGGCAGCTGCAGCAGATTTGTATAAGAGAGCAAATGAAATACTAGGGTAGCATTCATCGACTTCCTTTAACTTGGAATGACTCAACACATCTTCATCCTGATACATTTCTATCCCAATAAATTGTTTCCTTAGTAATCCATTTCATGCAAGCAGGTATGATCTGCTAGAACTCTGCACTAATGGTCCAAAAGAGAAGCTGGACTCGACTGTTGTAAGCCAGGTACCATCTGGTCCTGTTTGCAAGCTCACTTTATATCAAACTGTCTTATTAATATTCCAGCATCATTAAGGCCATAAATAGGGAAAACATAGCAATGCTGCAAGCTTGTTTGTACTGACATTGTTTTCCCAGGGGGAAGACAGCACTAAAATCTCCCTCCAAGAATGTTGTATTTAATCTTTTTCCTAAATGCCTCATGTTATTTTATTAATTGCTATTCAAGTGATGTTCATACTTGGAAATTTTAGTTAGTTTCTTGAAATATCATTTTTAGCTTGACTATTAATAATGAGCAACTGATCCTGCATGTATACAGCCTGCTATTTATGTCACAAGTCTAGCTGCAGTTGAGGTGCTTCGATCTCATGATGGAGGTCAAGAAATAATTGATTCTGTTGATGTCACATGTGGTCTCAGCCTTGGAGAATATACTGCTCTAGCATTCGCTGGAGCCTTCAGGTGAGAATCTAGATACTCTTATATTCTCAAATGAACTTATTTTCTGTTAATACGAACCTATATTGCATTGTTTAACTTAAGCAAATCAAGTAAAGAGTAATTTGCACCAAGACACTTCTTGCGGTATCACTATTTTCTATAACTATAAACTCTGTGGTATGAATTTAGCTTCAAGGGTCCTTACACTAAAAATAGATCCTTTTAGTATTTTAGTGGTAATTTTGTAAGATTGTCAATATAATATGATGAATGAATGAAACCAATTTCATACTACAAGTCTATTTTGCTCAGCACATAAAGTAAAAAGCAATTGACAGAACATTTAGAAAGGGTCTGTTTTATTATTCACCAAAGGATCTTTAGAGCTAAACATACAGCATATAGGCTGTTAGGCAACAGTAATACCACAGGGGATCCTGATGCTTTTTATATGTCCATTAACTGATATATTCTTTACCCTATTTGCTTGAGTCACGTGATGAGTTTTTAATAAGCTGTCCATTTTTCATGAAAATTTTTTTTATGTTCTTGAAAAAGGAATTTAATATGCATGAGATAAAATATGTACACGGTTGATTTGTATCTTTTGCTGAAGACTGAACCTTCCCTTGGTTTATTTTTTGAAATAGCTTTGAAGATGGGCTGAAGCTGGTTAAATTGAGGGGTAGAGCCATGCAGGTATATCCGTCTTTTGCCAACCCCGTTATCCTATGGGAAAATTTGTGAATGCTTTTCTATTGAATGGCAGGACGCCGCAGATGCTGCTAGAAGTGGTATGGTCAGCGTCATAGGACTGGATTCCGAGAAGGTTCAACAGTTGTGCGATGCAGCCAACGAAGAAGTTGATGAAGCCAACAAAGTTGAGATTGCAAATTACCTATGTGCTGTAAGATTCTTTTACCTTTTTATTTCTTTCATCTATTGCCTAGGAATTGTAGGTTAAGTGAGTTTGGAACACTTTTGTAGGGAAACTACGCTGTATCTGGAGGTTTGAAAGGAATAGAAGCGGTGGAGGCCAAAGCAAAATCATTTAAAGCTCGAATGACAGTAATCTTCTTCATCATAGATATCAAATTTTTGTATCCCTAAATCATATCTATAATAACATTCTAATTTTCTCAGGTGCGTCTAGCAGTTGCGGGTGCCTTTCATACAAGATTCATGGAACCGGCTGTTTCAAGATTGGAAGCTGCTCTGGCAGCAACCGAGATCACAGCTCCAAGAATACCAGTCATTTCCAATGTTGATGCACAGCCACATGCAGATGCCACCACAATTAAGAAGATATTGGCCCGCCAGGTAAATTCATGAGAAGTCGTATGGGATGGAGCCAGAAACGCTGTTCTGATTCTGAAATCAATGTGACAGGTGACTTCCCCTGTTCAGTGGGAAACAACAGTGAAGACTCTCCTGACCAGAGGGCTAAGCATGAGTTATGAATTAGGACCTGGAAAGGTATTGCTTGATTCTTTCAGTCACGACTTGCTTTGCATTGGTTTCTCTGTAATATTAACAATCATCTTCCCGATATCTCAGGTTATTGCGGGCATTGTGAAAAGAATGGACAGGAGTGCTGTTGTTGAGAATATTGGTGCTTGAAGGAATTATACAAAGAAAAACTAAAATTTTTATTTCCCAATGAAAACCAATCTTTGGATCATATTTTTGGAATTTCCAATTTTGTATTAGAGATTGATCGAGTTCCCTCTCGGCTTGGCTTGGTGTAATAAAGATCATAACCGTGTATGTTAATTTACCATATATAAGCTGCATTCCGATAAAATCAGGGTTTTCAATTGCAAAACAAAGCAGAAAATCGATCCTTAGTACAAGTGTAACTCTAAAAGCCCTTACCCCTTTGAATTTGAATCTAATTGCCAAGAGCACCAGAAGGGCAGGGCGGCGGCGGTCGTCTCAACCTCCTAAGCTGATGGATCCACTGATCCTCCGGAACCCGCCCCGCCCAATCCGGAGCCAAACCAGCAAATGAAACCCTGCGCATCGCCTCCATAACACGTGCCGCATTCTCCGGCGTCAAAGGCGCGTTCCTCCGACGTTCGTCCTCTGTAAAAGCCCTCAACGTCGCCGTATTGGACGCCTCTCTCATCGTCTCCTCCTCATCCTCTTGTTCATCGTCGTCGTCGGTGCCCTTGGTCTCTCCGTCTTCGTTTAGATGAAGAGTGGCGAATCCGTTCTCTGGGCCATGATCGGATGAATCGTCTTCAGCATCGATTGGCTGGTAGTATTGAAGGGATTCATCCGGATTGGAGTCGGTATCGCTGTCTAGATTGTTCTCTGCCAAGCACATAGTGTTGTTTGACATAAGAAAGGAGAAAAGTGAAAAAGGTTAGAGAAGTAACCTGAATGAGATGGAAATGAAAGAATTTTTGTCTGGAGGAGTGAGGACTTGTCTTAGGCCTAAGCTCAGAAGTAAACAAAAATAAATGCACCAGCCGGGAATCGAACCCGGGTCTGTACCGTGGCAGGGTACTATTCTACCACTAGACCACTGGTGCCCAGTTGTCGTCATCGTCATGTAAATTAAACTAATATTAAGTAAACATCGACAGTTTTAAGTGGCTACTATAGAGCCGCACAAAAACAAAACAGCATGCACTGAAAGAAGACATGGGGCTTCATTCCATTTCCTCCTTCGCCCCCTATCCGTTCATCTCTCCTTCTCTTTTCAACAAGACTTCTAAGCTTATTTGCTGCGCTTCATCCCAAGTTAACACTCTTCGGTTTGCTCATCAATTCTCTCCTCTATCCCTTTAGCTATTCTTTATCAATCGTTTCGCTTCTGTAATTCATATTATTGCTAACTTAAGGAATCGAATCACCACAAGTATTATTTTTTGTACTTGGAACATGTTAATGTGCCTTACGCCTCTGCCATAACTTTAATTTGGTTGTTTTCATGTTTGTAGGTCGGAGGTATCCTTTTGTGTTGGAACTCAACTCATTCCTCACCCCAACAAGGTCCTTAAGCTTAACATTTGTTCTTAGTTTCTGCTTCTAGTTTATAAATTGTATCAAGTTCAAGACCTTTTCCTTTCCACTTTGCATAGGTAGAGAGAGGTGGGGAAGACGCATTCTTCGTCAGCAACCATAATGGAGGTGTTATTGCCGTTGCAGATGGTGTTTCTGGGTACGAATTATATCTCAGTTAAGCATAGCCTCTTAATTCTATTCCTCTTCACTAGGCGTACCCTTTTTGTATATCAGTGAGTATGATTGATTAAACTGAATTACTCGTTATTGACCTTCAGCTATTTGAAGCGAGAACGATTCCCTGTGGTAAAAGTGTTATTAGCTTCGAGAGTTTGAAAATTCCATATTTTTCTTCTCCTGCTTATCTTGATCAATTTTCAGATGGGCTGAAAAGAATGTGGATCCATCTTTGTTCTCGCGAGAACTGATGGCGAATGCTTCATATCTCGTGGGAGATGAGGAGGTAATGCCGTACAGAATTCTCTGTTAATCTATTATTAGGCGAATGTTTTGGCCTGTCATTTGTGAATTTTTGTCTGCCAACACTGAGGGCATGTTTGAAGGTCAACTATGATCCCCAAATTCTTCTAAAGAAAGCACACGATGCTACCTCCTCTGTCGGTTCAGCTACTGTGTAAGTTCATAGTTTTTTGAAGGATGTCCTGCCTATAGTTTCAAGAACTACATCCACAGTTTTTCATATATGGTTATAACACTTTCCGCCTAGAATTGTGGCCATGCTGGAGAGGAATGGATTACTAAGGATTGCAAATGTGGGAGATTGTGGATTGAAGGTTATTCGTGGAGGTCTGTGGTTAATTTTCCTTGTGTTTCATCAGTTTCTGTTTATTCTTTGTTCTTTTTTCCCTCCAAATTGGCCTAGTTATGATGTTTTATTGACCTTACAGGTCAAATACTTTTCTCAACGTCTCCACAAGAACACTATTTTGATTGTCCCTACCAATTGAGCTCAGAATTAGTTGGCCAGACGTACCTTGATGCCATGGTATGATATTTGTATATCTAGGACTTTTAACACCCCTTCTGATACTAGGTTATTGTTGATTGCAAAACCAATTCACTAGTTTTACGGTCAAAACCACAAGTATACGGGGTGTAACTTGTAGTAAAGAACAGATATCGATCCCTCAGAGATTGTGTTTAGACGTTACTTAATTGAAGCTGCTTTGCTTGAGAACCACCAATTTAAATGAATATAAACTTAAAAATTAAACTAAATCAAACAACTAACATTAAACAAATGATAAAGCAAAAGTGCAGAAACTTAGAATTCAAGATTTAACAATTAGAGATCATTTTTTCCTATCTTATCTCCCTCCTATCTTGTTAATTGAATTGTGCCTAAGATGTCTTAATGTATTAACCTCTCTCAAGGTGTAATTAATTGTCCCTAGCCAAATTAAATGGAAATGATTAAGCAATCTCTCATTAAATGGGAACTAAATCAGGTATTATATTAGGATATGTTAGACTTTAGTTTCTGTAGCTGTACAACCATGCTTCTCAGTTCTCACCCTCTTAGGGTTTCTATCACCCTCTTAGCTGTACACCGTCTTCTCTGCTACTGATGCTAAGAGATACGCTAGAGACTCTCATGTCCCTGTATGTACCTTACCTTATCTCTCTTCTTTTTAAGTTAGTTTTTACTAACGCCCAGTGGTCATCAATTCATGGGATAAACAATGACATTCACTCCTCTTTTCGGGAATGTTTCTTGATTAAGCAGTCTCTTCTACTGTGGTGTTTCCTAGGTTTTGTGTTTTCTGAAATTTCTGTTCTTTATGTGTTTTTTGGTTTTGATATTAGCTTCTTTGTGTGATTTAAGGTTGAATGCTTTCTGGGTTTTATTATTTTGATCTCTTTGTATTTGATATTGTTGGGTTTATGTCAAGATTGAATTTTTATGCCTAATGATCTTATGGTTTCATTTTGGGAGATCTTCTCTTGTTTTTTCACTTCAACAAATCCCATTTCTCTACTCTGCCGTCATGGCTCTAGTAAGGCTTAGATCTGTACAATTTTATGAGTGGTTACTTGGTTTATTCTCATTGCACTTGGTTTTGTTCTACTTGTTACAATAAACTATTGCAGTTTTTTTTTTAATGGTAGATTGATGCATACAATCGAATGCTCGGTGATTTAGTAATTTTAAAAACTCTTCACTTTTGTATCTTCTTGATAACTTTTCTTTTTGTTAAAGTTCTAATTTTTGCTTACCTAGATTATTATGGTTCCTTTGATACACATTTTTGGTAAAGATTGTATTTTATTTATTTATTTTAGTTTTATTTATTTACTCTTTTTAACCTGCATCACTTATTTATAATTTTTTGTTGTATTATTACTATGCTACATTCTGTTTGGTCACATTTGCATATGAGTCTACCGGAAACTGTCTCTCTACTTTGTAGGGATAAGGTTGTGTATTATTAGACCTCTATAGACCCCGCATTGGTGCGGGATTCGGATTGGGTGTGATAATGATTAAGCAATCTCTTAATCTACAGAATCAGTCCACTAATTCAACTAGTTATGAAGTTATCCTATGGATAATCAACTAATTAGCCAAGATCTTTCTCTAACTAATCAATTAACTTGATCAATATAGGTTTATAGAGTGCCAATTTTCATTTTACAGCCCTACACAATTTACCCAACTCAATTTCTCAATATATTGCAAGGTAAAAGCTCAACATTCATCAAAAACATCATTCATTCAAGTCAACAAAGTAGGAGTTCAATAAGTAGTTCAAAAGTAATCTCTAAAAATAACTCAGCCACTCATAATGTCATTAACATCCCCAACAACTAGAAAATCCATAATGAAGATGCTAGAAGAGAAAAAAAATGAAACAAGAACTAGATGAAGCAAACTCTTCCTCTTCTTTGCCTAAATCTGGAAAATCTAGAGTTGGTGTGCTCTTTGCCCAATTTGGAGTAAAAATATTGATTCTCTACCTCTCTCTAAGCTCTAAATCTGTTTTTAGCTCAAGGAGGCAAGTTCTTTGGAGTGGAAATCTTGATTCTATACCTTTCTCTAACTCTAAATCTGTTTTTAGCTCAAGGAGGCAAGTTCTTACAACCCCTCTTTGGCCCTAGGGATTTTGGCCCTTATATAGTCACAAGAACCTAAGAATAAGTGAAACATGCGTGTCTCTTCGGGTTAGGGATCCCACAATCGTGGGAATTAGCATGAATCCCATGATCGTGGGTTCTTGTCTTACAATTCTTTTACTTCTCTTCTCCTCTCTTGATCCCTAGCTCAATCACAAAGGCGGTCGCCCTCCATTCCTACATCAAAATGCTTAATTATTACCCTAAATCAACATCAAACATAAAAGAACAATCATAAAGATCAAATTAAACAAAAACATACAAAATAAGTCCTAAAATACAACAATAATAACCTATTATGCAAGAAACACATGTTAAATACTTAGAAAAACACACTAATGCACAACTATTAGTTATTTGTGCTGTTCCTACTGAGAATTCTGTATTGTGACATTGCCTACAAGATTAAATATTTTATGCACCAATAAGCGATATTTGTTTTCATGTTTGCCATCAATACTGAAGTAAGACTTATATACTGTCAGGAACAACTCTAACTAAATTGTCTTGAACAATTCCGAAAACCTGTTAATCATCATAGCCTTCTTCAGGTTTTACTTGATGTAGTATAGAGAAGCAAGTAATTATGGTAACAAGGGATATCAACCTATAAGCAAAGCTGTTGCATTTTTCCAGTTTGATCATTAAAATTCTTAATCAGTGTCCGTATTTCATAAGCCTTCTATCATCTGAATTGATTGGCCTCATCTCTTGCCAAAAGGTTAGCAGCATAGAATTAACAGTGGGGGACACCATAGTGATGGGGTCAGATGGTCTATTCGACAATGTTTTCGATCATGAGATTGTTTCCGTAGTTGCAACGTGGAGTGATGTTTCTCAGGCGGGTATGTCTTGCTTAATTTATTTTCCGGAGGATTAGCTACTCATTTCACCACATTCTAACGGAGGTTTTGACTCAAATGCTAGCAAAGGCAATAGCTAACCTAGCTAGGATTCATTCACTAGATCCAAGGTTTGAGTCGCCCTACTCACGGGAAGCCAGATCAAAGGTGCCATTAGTTGCCACAATTATCTAGACTTAGTTACTGTAAATTTGTTTCTTTAACGAGTATCACACGTTTCTTATTCCATGTCCATTCTGGATAGGGTTTTGATGTCCCCTTTTGGAAGAAAGTTCTTGGCATGAAACTTACAGGTACGGATAACCTTTTTTCTTTCAAGATAGGAAGTGACAGCTTTCCTTGATAACATTGCTACTCGCCCAAGTTCATTGTTGACTTCGCTTGATAAAAATTTTGCTTGCCTAAGCTCTTCGTTTTGCAGGTGGCAAACTCGACGATATCACTGTGATTGTTGGTCAGGTTGTGAGGTCTCCGAATATTCCCCTCTTGGATGAGGACCAAGAGTTGCAACTCATTGAAAATAAGGAAGAAGAAAACATAGATGCCAAATTGTAGAATTTCTTTTATCTTTTATTGCTGTATGGGATTGTTCTATTGATCGTATATATGTTCACATTATTGATGACCGTTGGTAAATATCATTTACAATTGGCAATATGCCTTTTGAACAACATAAATGAGTCCATGTTGAGTACACGTAGTTGGATTAAAGATTGTTTCGTTCTGTATACAATTTACATCTTCCCCCCTTTGTTCCTTGGCATTCGATGACCGCTTTGATTATGCCTAGACTATCGGCAGTAATCGTCACCTTTCCAAGCTACCTATCACCGAGTTTCGATAATCATATGCGAGAAGTTTCAAGTATATTGGCTTCTTTTTAACTAAACCAGAAGATACAATTCCCTAGTTGTAGCTGATACTTGAAATGCTTGCTCTTCTAACTCTATATGTTCCACATCAACCGTCCACATCTGGATTCAACTGAGGCCTGAATTTGTAAAGAAAAATGGTTTTTATATGGTACTTCCAGTCAAATTTCTGGAGGAAATTCTAAACAGAGAAATCAGAGAAAGATACATGACAGGCCCGAGCCTTCTGGACGCAGTCAAATCAAAACGTGCTCCATCCATCTTCGTTCAATGGCAGCCAGAGCATGAACCATAGAAGAGATTGGCAACACCAACTAGCCAAGTCTTACATGAAAACATCAACTATAACAATATAACCAGAAAACTTAAAAGCTGAACAAATAAATAACTCCGATGGAGAATGAATATGATAGTGGGAAACAAGTCAAGACCCAAATCCTTGTTATTCGTTGTAAAGATCAAAATCCTTTATTGATTTATGTATCGTTAACAATGAGGGAACGAGATCCCCTATTCTCATTAGATTGTTCCAACCCTGTGCTATTTAATTTTTTCCACACATTTATGTAAACCCTACATATATATGTGAATGAGATTTAATAGAACAAGGTATGAACTAAATAACAAAACAGAAGATCTAATCCCAACAATGAGAGCCAAAATTTAAACTGCAAAGTAAAATGAAAAAGGAAAAGAAGAAATGTTCAGAGACTGTTACTTGGAAGCTCGTCATGTCATCAAGAAAAGTATAACCGAAAACATTATCAATAATTTCAAATTCAAAACTGCACATAAAACATGAATAAATACTTCCCTGAGCAATCCATTGGTTTCTATTGCCTCGTGAATAATATTGCACCGAACGATGATGCATTTCTATCAATCATGTTAGGTGTAAATGTTCCAAGTTGTACATCGTCATTTCGGATTCAACTGCATGATAATGGATGTCTTTGATCTCCATGCTTACTTAGGTAACAGTTCCACTTTCTCGGCTATCATTGAGTTCATGGAAGAAGGATTTTGCAGCTTCATATGTAGACCAGCATATCGCTGCAGCAGGGGCATGGAAAAGCATCCTCGGAATCCATCCCCTCATAAGCCCTTTGTAGCTGTCCTTTTCTACTATAACTCGAAGCACATCCCTAATGGAATCACTTTTAAATCTGCCACATCCACAAACACCCTGCAAATCCATTTTTTGAAAAGTTTAATCGACATGATATTGTGAAGCTTGGAACACAGGAGTCCCTTAAAAAGCATCAACACAATGAATCTTTAATGAAATTACAGTTATCAAATAGCATTAACATTTGCAAATTTCAAGGAGAGGTAGTTGCAGTATCAATCCTCAATCTAAATGAAAGAGAACATAACAACTCACAGTTGATATATCTGGGAACAGATTGAGGGGCAATGAGGGAAAGTAACCATTTACTTGGATCATGAAAAACATGGCAATGAAATTTCAATCAGTGATTAGAGTGAAATTTAGAGTTGCAATGGCAGGGCTAATCATAAAACTTCGAACGCTGAACTCTTTCACGCAAAACCCAGAATGGGAACTAATATCATATAGCCCATAAGAGGGATGCATGGGATTCTTTAATCCCCAGCTACTCTCATAGAAAACAGAAATGCAGATATATTTTTCAAGTTTATCAATCACTTCATTGGATCTCATTTGATTGCAGTGTAGTCAGATTGTCTAGCATTAGTTACATACCTCCTTCATGCTTTGTTATATATCTT
Organism: Erythroxylum coriaceum; assembly: GCA_026874005.2. Classification (NCBI taxonomy): domain Eukaryota; kingdom Viridiplantae; phylum Streptophyta; class Magnoliopsida; order Malpighiales; family Erythroxylaceae; genus Erythroxylum; species Erythroxylum coriaceum. The sequence goes on from JANQAP020000261.1 coordinate 898,834, forward strand.
ATAACTATTTGCAGACACACGGACCTGGTATTGACTTGATATAAAGTCTTTATTACTAGCTATCAATAGGTAATGTTGCTCCAATACCTAACCAAAGGGCTACTACAGTACCAATCAAAAAGACAGTTGTTGCAATTGGACGCCGAAAAGGAATTTAGAATTTATTAACATGCATATTTTTATAACAATCTTCTACATCAGATCAGTGGTAACAAGTTTCTAAGCCGTAATCTACATGAATGCATCATAGAGACTTAATCTTTGCACCTTAAACAACTTTAAAACAACAGTAGCTGTCACTTTAAACGTGAAAGTAAAAGCTTTTCTCAAGCAATATGCCTTACACATGCTGAGAACCAACATTGCGAAGTTGGGATCAGATTACCTAGCGATCCATGGATGAAGAGAGAAGAGGACTAGAAACTATTGACGAGGCATGAGCACTAAAACTTCCCAATTAAACAGTATTTCACAACTTATGCGACTGGCCATCATAATTAGCACATAATCCATTAAGGCTAAAAGATCATTGATTAATTAAACAAAGAACAAAAGATTCAAGTTTGCACAGTCAGTGAAGCTATGTCTTTACCCCAAAACATGAAGAGTCCAATATGGTCCATGCTATAATCACGAGCCAAACTTGACACACTACCAAATTTACTTTACAGTTGCATCTATGAAACAAGAAACAAATTTCTTACCTGACACTGCAACTGGGTTTTAACCACATCGAGCGGAGTAGTCATGGCAGCGGCCAAAGCACCAGCAGCAGCACCAGCAGTGGCATGAACAACCAACCTCTCATCACTGGCACTCTCCGCCGAAAGCTCCATCAAACCCCTCTTCACCGCCTCATACGTCGTAAAATGCACCGCGGTGTACGGCGCATTCATGAAAACAGTAGTCCTATACGAAGCATAAAAAGCTCCAATACCCTCTTCTCTAAACACCGTCTTCACGCAATCCCAAACCCCTTTGTACACACTACTGTTACCCAACTGTAGTCTCTGTTTCACCATATCCATAGGTGTGAACACGGCATCGCTTGCCACAGTCGCGAACACGCCGGACACGGCGTGAGCGAGAGAATTGTTAGGATTATTACCAGAGAAGTATTTTTTACAGCTTTCGTAAACGGAGAAATAAACGGCGTGAGCAGGCCCCGCGCCAAGGCCCATGGCGGCGATTCCACGGTAAAAAGCGGAGGGGCCTTCTGTTTGGAGTATTGAGCGGAAGGCGTGACCAACGCTGAACGATTTAATCGGGCAGGACCCAAGAGCCTGCATGTGGGTCTTGATAGTGTCCACCGGAAACATGGCCATGTGTTCGACGCAGCCGGCGATGGAGCCGGCGATCATGAATTGCCAGAAGTGGAGGCCGTCGTGGGGCGCCACGGTTTTCTCCGGGTGGTAGTCCGGCCGGAAGTCGGGGTTTTGGAAATTGGTGGTGGTGGTGGTGGTGGTGGCTTCGGTGGCCATTATTGAGTAGAAAGAATTCAACTTTTTTAGGGTTGTGATATAGCTTTAGGTTTGGAGTTGTATGGGTATGATAGCCATACAAAGTCTTTTGTATTATTACCTGACGAAGACAAAGAAATTAGATTCAGTCAAGAAAGAAAGAAGGAAAGAGTCGGAGAAGGTGAGAAGAAAGAGTTAAAAATTATCCATCCCATCTCGGGATGGGCTGCTTGCCTCGGGCTGCCTTGCTGGCTTCCAGGATTTTTGGGGTTTGGTTTTCTTTCTTTTATATGATTTTACTATTTGTCAAAGCATTTATCAAATCGTATTGTACGGTATTGTGTATTTATATATTTATTTATCAATGTAATTGTAAATAACGATTACAACAGCATCCAACGGAACCTTGGAGAGGTCATGTAGAAATTAATCTTATTTTTAATTAATAGAGAGATTATTTTTAAATAATTTATATATATAAATAAAAATACAAGTAATAAAAAAATACAAATAAAATATAAATAGATACATAAACAACCATAAAATTAGGAAAGAAAGAAAAAAATTAATAACTAAAAAATACTAGGAAAAAATAGATAAATAGAAATAAAAAATAAAAATATTATTAAAAGTAAAAATCAAAATAACACTAATAATCATAGACATAACGATATTAATACAACTAAAGAGAATACTAAATATTCTAATAATAATACTAACAATAATAATAATAATACTAACATGAGTAATAAGTAATCACCGAACACAAGCTCAACGATATTTTAAGTATGACGGCAAGTTGTTTCATGCTTTTAATTGGTCTCTCTCTATGAGAGTGATTCGTCTTGTCTTATGACAAGGATTTGTTTCATTCGTAAAGTGTTTTTTTGTAGTGTTTCGTCGAGATTCTTAATAATTATGGAGGCTGATCACATGTCAGAGGATTTGGCCAGCCTTAACTTGGATGCATAGGAGGAGGAGGAGGTTGTTTTTGCTGAAGGAGAGGTTGGGGAGGAGGTAGAAGATGCTTCTCTTTGTGTTGTAGGGCGTTTCTTGACTAAACGTCCGGTCAATTTCATTACTATGAAACATACCCTTGCTGCTCTTATGAAACCAGTAATGGGTATGTCTGTGAAGGAGATTAATGGAGGGTTGTATGTATTCCAGTTTTATCACCAAGTGGATATGAATCGGATCCTTGGAATGAGCCCCTGGTCTTTTAATAATCAAGCTTTGCTAATGGAAAAACTTGGTGAATACCAACACCCACATGATGTCCCATTGAATCACATCTACCTGTGGGTTAAAGTGTTTGGATTAACGGCGGGTTTTAAGTCTGAAAGTGTGGCTCAACGGCTGGGGGATGTGATTGGAAGTTTTGTTGAGGCAGACCTTAACAATTTGGTGCAGTGATGGCGTGAGTATTGGAGAATTTGTGTTCGTTTTGACATTCGCTCACCAATCAAGGAGTCAATGCGTTTGAGGAAGGAGAAATCTAATGGTTGGATAACAGTCACTTTTGTCTATGAACGTTTACCAACCTTTTGCTTTTTGTGCGGCTTGATTGGTCATGGGGAGAAGTTCTATCCACTGTTAGTTCAGGCGAATGGTGCGGTCATTCCTAGGAGGTTTGGTCCACATCTCCGCGATGGAGGAAGAAGGAATATTAATTTTATTGGTTCAAAATGGCTGAGGGACGAGGTTGATTTTTCCGGTGGCTTTTCCGGCGATGGTAGTGAGAGAAGATTTGCGGATCAACATGTAGGAAGTGATCCCGAATTTTGTGAGAATTATGCGCAAAATGTGGGATGTAATCCCAAGGTTGTAGGAGTTGATAAGGGTGACGGGAAAGGGAAGAACAATTTAAGAGATTTTGGGGATAAGAATTCAACAGTTAGTGAACAATTGAAGGGGGAGGAAAGCAGGACCGATTTTGTTACTATATTGGACCCAAAAAGAAGAAGAACTGGGCCTGAAGACAGAGATGTTGAGGAGGATCAAGACCATTTGGCTGATGACCAGAATAACTCCAATAGCAAACATCCCATTGCTTCAAAAAACGGGAAGAAGGTGGGTACTGTTCAACAGGCCCGCCGAGCGCAATGAGTTGTTTAAGCTGGAACTGTCGTGGACTGGGCCAACTACGAGCAGTACAAACTTTAAAACAACTAGTTTTGGAGTATCGGCCGAATTTTATTTTTTAATTGAAACTTTATGTTTATACTCTAAAATTAATGAAATAAATGCATTTTAAATTATGATGGTTTTTTTGCGGTTGATTGTGTGGGGCACAGTGGTGGTATTGCAATGTTATGGAAAGGTGTAGACTCTGTTAATTTAATTGGTTCTTCGATTCGTTTTATTGACATGGAGGTATGTTTATTGGGATTGGAGCCTTGGAGGCTTACGGGTTTCTATGGAGAACCTGATCGAAGTAGAAGAGTTGAATCATGGTCTGCCCTTGAACAATTGGTTAGTGCTAGTGATCTCCCATGGGTATGTATAGGGGACTTTACTGATATTCTTTGTGCCTCCGAGAAGGTTGGTGGGCTTCCACAACCAAATTCTCTTATTTCAGGTTTTCGAGAAGCAGTTACCTCAGCTGGACTGGT
>JANQAP020000261.1:921965-936829 GCA_026874005.2 Erythroxylum coriaceum
GTTGCAATTTGGTTGAGTTTTGCGAACTCAATGAGCGAACCATCATTAATGATCTCACTCTAGGCAAACACACAAATATCATACAACTAACCAATTTCACAACATTTTCTAACACAATAAGACATAATGAATGTCATACATATCACATACATTCTTTCAGAACTTGAACAACCAAATCAATCACATTATCATGGCATATCATTTTAACATCATAACTTCAGAAAAGATTTCACAAGAATATATTTCATAATCATAAATATATAAATGTAGATGCATATTAGACTCCAGATTCGTTATTATTTGTTGTGACCGAGTGCCTTTCAGATACAGTTATAGATACTGGCCCATTGGGGTAAGTTAGATACAAAAATTATGGAGCAAAGCTCTACGTACAGAATTATGAGCTTAAAGCTCTTTCAGACTGGCTAATCTAATCACAACGCCTTTAACTGATCATGCATTTAATGAAATGCATCAGATAACATAATATGTCATGAATATCATTCACATATGATGCACGAACATAATCTTATATTCATCAGACCTTAGTCCAGCATTCAACTTTCGTTGAGTATTCAAAAATCAATCAGAGTTCAGTAGCAAACATATATCATTCACTTCCAATACATTCCTGAATATCAAACTCCTCAAACCTTTAAAGTCCAAAATTCATATACAGATCACAAACAGTTTAATAATTGGAAGTTGAACAGAATTAATCAATCAATCCTAGGAAGATCATCTAAGTTGACTCACAAATGCTCCCTTAAGCTTATTACCTTAAAGTCTCGATAATGTCTGGAAGCGGTCGCTCGACCTGCTCCTCTATATACAATCATATACATTTATATGTCACTCATGTGCATTTTCATAAGAATAATCAGTCATAAATACATTTATGAATGTATCATGTATCATGCATGTTCAATGACAATTTCTCAGATATGTTTCTTTAATACTCTTCGTAAACAATTTACAACACCTTCAAAACATTCTTTTAATCCTTAATACCCCTTTTATTCACTTTAATCTCTTCATTCAACATCAATTAAATTCATTTAAGAACTCATTTAAACCTACATGCCTCATATGGTAACATCCTTACTTGAATTAGGATGAAAAACATCCAAACAAAACCCTTTTACAAAGCTTGTCGGGTTGCGATCTTGCAAGGGCATGATGCGACTTTCCTTCTTCTCTATAGAGTCGCGATAGTGCAGATGCACGATCACAACTTCCATCATTCTTCAGCAAAGTCACGATCGTGTAGATGCATGATTTTGACTTGCTTTCTTCCTTCTTTCTTGCCATTTTGACCTAGAAACAGAAGTTTTTAGGCAACACTTTCTCCTATTCAAATGTTCCTATATGTCTTAAGTTTCTAATGACATCAAATTCATACATTTTGGTTTTGTATCATGCAAGTTATAATTAAAATACTCCATACTGTTCTCATACCTCCATAGAACACAATTCTCAACTTCAAACCAAATTTCAAGACTCTTAAGGACAGATTTCAAATTTGATTCCTCTGTGGAAAATGTAGCCATATGTCTCTAGTTTACTCTAGATCAAAATTCATCCAATTTGGATATTCATAGATCAAGTCATGGCCAAATACAGATGTATGTTCAATAAAACACTGCATATAACATAATCCAACATAATTCATTGTCAATTTTCTATTACTTCTCTATCCTTTCACGTTGATGATTCAGTTATACCTCAATTTTCAATTCATTAATCTTTATACACAATTCACAAGTTCATGAATAATCACAACACAAAAACAGAACCTAATTCATATTTTTACATATCACATTTTCTGCACTTCACTAATCTTCATTTATACACTTTCTGCACATTTTCTACTGATTTAACTCCTTCATCACTTTACTTATATCTCAGAAATTGCTTCTTCCTACACCACTCATGCATGCATCCATTCATCTTGCTATACCATTCATGCACGCATCCATTTTCAAACATTGAAACATCATCAAAATTCATTTACACTACATAAAACTTAAAGCATAACTTACTTGTCTTAAGCTTCACTCTCTTTAGTTAAATTCCAAGAAGCAAGTGAGAGATTTCAATGGATAGAAAAACACAAGGACTCAGCAACAATTAAAAACTTCAAATGGCTAAAGACTTTGCAAGATGTAACGTGGATAAGCCAATAACAAAAAAATAAGCAAAGATGGTGTTTTCGGTGATGAACAATAAGGAGAGAGTTTTGGTGAAGGTGATTTCGGTGAAGACACAAGAGAGCTACAAAAATCTCCCTTGCCAAACACAAAAACGTGACTTAGGTGTCTCCAAGATACATTGTCATGTGTCACCGTTGCATGTACAACATGTGTCCTCCATGTGAGGCTACCAAATGTCACTTAGCTATAGGTCCATATGTCACACATTAATTTGCCCAATTGTCACACATTTACTAGTCCATTAGTCATACTTCTATTTGTCTCTTATTTCTATATTTTTTTTGTCTAAAATACTCCTAATATTCAGAAATTTTCAAAATGTCTCCAAAAATGCGAAATTAATTCTAATACACTCCAATTTAATTTTCAAGACAATTAATCCATAATTCACACTTTAATCACATTAAAATCACTTATATCCGGAAAATGTCAATGAATGCATGTATTATTATTTTCATGAGTGACAACATTATTCACGTGCATGCGTATGCCATATAATACATGAAATGCACTTCTAAATTCTCAATAAACTCTCATATATATTATCCTAGGGTTCTAACCCTAATCATGGGATAGGGATGTTACAATAATATAAATCAAAATAAACCTTTTTTCAAAAGTTTAAAACATAATGACCCTATTTGGCAATCAGTTGATTGTATTAACTATTAGCTGATTATATCGGCGATTAGCTGATAGCGAATTATATCAGTTGATTTAATTAACGGATAACATTAGTTGTTTCTTTAAAGATATTTGATAAATTTAGTTGTTTACGTATAAAATGACTTAAAAAAATTTCTAAAGACATGAGTATTATATCTTAGTATTTATTTGAATGTTCTCATTTAGATTTTAGATATTTAATTTTACAAAAATTAAGTTTATAACTATAATAAAAAACATAGAATATATAATAATAATAATTATTTATGTACAAAATGACTTATGAGAACATGGCCTAAAAAATTTCTAAGGATATGAATATTATATCTTAGTATTTATTTGAATATTCTCATTTATATTTTAGATATTTAATTTCACAAAAATTAAGTTTATAACTAATTATTATTATTATTATTATTATTATTATTATTATTATACATTCTATGTTTTATGAGAGTTATAAACTTAATTTTTGTGATTTATTATTATTATTATTATTATTACCAATATACTTTCTTTTTTCATATTAATCAAGTTGAAGTTTAGGGTAATAGTATTTAATAAAGGGAAAGTAATAATAAAACATAATAGCTTAAGTAATTTGTAATAATTTTAAACACAATCGTTTTTTCATCCTTTAATTTCTTAACAGTTTAAACAAAACACTCCTCATAGAAACATTTTCAAAAACAACGAAATAGATTTAACCCGCCGTGATAATCTACTGATTACTAAATATGATTGACATGGACAAACAATCTAATACTTTTTAATCCACCAAAAAAATAGCTAATCACCTATTTACGAGTCCAACGCCTTTTGCCAAAATAAAACAACTAAAAGAAACGAACCATTGAAAAGGTTTTGACGAGAAATTTTCTAAGTTTAATTTTTGTAATGGGAACATCAACTTTAGAGCTCAGTACAGCCTTCAACTTATTCTTAGCAACAAACACAGAATCACTTGGCATGACGCGCCTGTAATACATCCCTAATGAAGGACTCAAGATTACTATCAGATGATCCACCTTTGGAAATTGAAGCCTCACAAATATGCTTGAGCTCACTCGCTCTTTTTCTCATTTCTTTCACCTCACTGCTTTCGGGGTGCATAAATCTTTTAACTAGCGCCGCTATTTCTTCTCTCCCCATTAAAGTTTGATCACCTGCAAATCTCTTCATTCTCCACCCTATTTGCCAATCTTCCGAAATGATTTTACTGTTTGTACCTTGTTCCCAAAACAGTGGAAATGTAAGCATTGGAACCCCAGCAAAAACAGCTTCTTGAGTAGAATTCCACCCGCAATGTGTCAAAAATCCGCCAACAGAAGGATGGCACAGAGCCCTTAATTGGTCACACCATGGCACCACTAGTCCCCTATCTCCAGACCCCTGTTTAATTGTTTTCTCCGAGTCTCGTGCCACGAGCATGAACCTAACACCACTATCCTTCAAACCTGCAACAATTTCATCCATCTGGGCTCTTGAAGCAGAAACGAAGCTTCCCATTGAAACATATAGAACAGATCCTTTTGGCTGGCAATTTAGCCACTCTAGGTAATCAGGGCCACTGTTATTGTTAGTACAATCCGAGTCATTGAGCCTAAAACAGGGCACTATAGGACCTAGTGTGTATACAGGGAAAGGGAAATTAGGTTTCAACGCCTCCATGGCTTGAGCTTCAAGCTCATAGACAGAACTGATCAAAAGATATTGCGCTTTGGACACCCAAGAAATGCATTCCATGGTTCTAGGAAAGATTTTCCAACCATTTTGGAAGAACATACTAGGAAAATCTGATAAACGCGTTGAAGAAACACCGGGGATATAGTCAATTCTTTCATCTCCTTTCTCTGATACGCACAAGAAAGAAGTATATATCACCAAAAATCATTTATCAGAAGAAAAAATCGTTAAATAAAAAAGTTGGCATACTTGTACGATTGAGAACCACCCTAAAAGAATCAAAACTAGAGATTCCAAGCGGTACTCACCTGAGGATAAATTTTCCGGGAATAGATAATTCTTCAAGAGGAGGTCAGAATGATAGAAAATGGAGAAAACAGTAGCTGCCTGAGTCCAAAGAGTAGCAACTGGGATTTTCCGGCGATTTCCAATACCGGTAACCCAGTCCAAGAAAGTATCAGCTATAATAACACTAACGGGCGGATCATCAAGCCCATCTAGTAGCTGCTCAAATGGAGCTTCCATCTTAGTTGAAACGGACTTGACGAAGCCAGTAAAATCTTTGGAACGGCCAATTTCGGAAGGTATAACATTGGGAAGGGTCGCAAACTTGACGTTGGTGGGTCTAGTTTCAGAACCAATGAAGCCATGCCACTCTTCTGTGATCACAAAGGTGATGAGAATGTCAGGTTTCTTGGAAGATAGGAAGTTGCAGAGGTTCATCATGGGGTTTACGTGGCCTCTTCCCGGATAAGGCATTGCCACCACATGGCAGGTTGTGGATGCCTCAGCTTGAATCGTGCACATATCTGGTGAGGGACAAGGTGGCACTCTTGCTTGATTAATAGGGCCTTCAAGAAAACTTGATTTTTAACAAGAACTGATCATAACTTCTCTTATAATGTTGTCGCACGAAAAACAACTTTGACGTAGCAGCAGAAGATATGGTCTGTTCTCTATGTTTTAGTCCACCGTCGTCAGGCAGATGCACAAAGCCAAGTTTAATTTTGCATCCACAGATCCAATATTTTGTGAGGAAAAATTGACTGGTAGGCTCTTCGTAATATAATGCAATTTCTTTACCACCGTCAGCCTCCCTAAATCAGGGTGCCGTGTCAAACAATCTTTCTTGTTACAAACTTTGACTTTGCATCACACGGATAGATTCCACCCCAAGTATGATGTGAGTGTGCAGATGTCTACATTTAGCAAAGGGATTAGGTAGGGACGGTAATTAGCCGGGTTGGACTTAAGTGTCATATAATTTGAATTTAAGTTCAATTTTCTTTTTATGTTTGAAATTTGATTAAATCTTAATTTGAGCATGAGTTTGAAATTCTAAAAATCAATCAAATTAAGGTAAGTTGGAATTTTTTGAATTTTGATTAGACCAGGTTAAATTTGATCTTGACCACAAATGTTGTCTCTCAAAATTGACCTGAGAAGAGAGGAAGATGTTAGAAACTTTCCTAAGGTTGGACAACAATAATGACAATTTGAATAATTTTAATAAATTCACGATTAAGCGAATCGGATTTAATCTGGATAAAGATAATAACATAGCTCAATAAAAGATATGAGTTAATAGGCTGAAGTCAGTAAAGAAAATGAGCCTTAATTAGTATGGGCTAGGCCTGTATTAGGCATGTCATAAGGAAGCCCAATATAGATGTTATATATATAAGGTTCAGGCCTTCTGTAGCTGCTGCAAATCGTGAACGTTCTGATTATCTAACCCGTAAAGAGGTTCATGTGTTAAGAAAGTTGCCGAAAGATGTTAACGACATCCAAATGATCAACTTTCGTAAAAGTCGTCACAAAAACTTGCAAGTTTTGGCTTTAAAAAGCTCGTTCAAAGTAACAGAAGCAAAATCAGGTATTTGTAGTATTTTCTTCATTCATTCACTTTTACAATAGATCCTGGGCGTGTAACTAAGGCTTGTGTTATGCATTAGTGGTATCATAGTGGTTACGTGATTGTGTGAATGAAAATGGAGATTTATGGGTTTTCTCTATAAAGACCTTGGAGAAACCAATCCGTTTTTACGTTTTTAATTACGTATGGTTGCTTAACTTCTTGTTGGATGCGTTTAACATTGAAAAAGGGTTGAAAATGAGCTTTGGGGTCATAAAACCACCTGAAAGTTGTCAAAAATTGTCACTTTCTGGCGATTGCAAGAGAGGAGAGAGAAAATTGTCAAGCACTTGCAGCGCCACCTAAAGGCGGTGCGTATGATTCATGTGACACATGCATGCATACATATGACGAAGCAGGATCAAAATACATTTCCGAGCGTGTGGCACAGGCAGCAGATGCATCCAGAGGTGCGGATGCACTACAAATGTGTTGCTAATGTCAGCATATTACAAGTAAAAAAAATGAAACTCAAAATTTCAAAATTCACTAAATTATTCCCTGGGTCAGTTTGGGTCGATTTCGAGGTCTCGTGAATTTAAAAGGTGAGGTTTTTTAAAAATTTTTTTGGATTTATTACATTAGTAATAAATAAAGTTTAACTTCAGAAAAATCAAATAAAGGTTATTAAAGCTAGTTTTGAGTGAAATTTCATGCTTTGGACTATAAATAAATGAGATACATGTGGCATTGGTATCTCATATGATATTTTTAATGTTCGGTATTGCATGATTTTCATTCTGATTGAGTATTTCTTGCAATGAAGTCTTACATAAAGTTAATTGATGATGTTTCAGCACTAGTATGTAATAATGAGAATGTGCATACATATTTTGCATTTATTGATGGTACATTTTCATATATTATATGCTCATACAGATCTTGAAGATAACATAAAGATGTATCTCTTGTGTTTGTGGATTTGTGTGAGTACTAATGAGAATGTAGTTACCACAGTGGCCTTTCAAGTTAGTATTTGAATTATTCTGCTTGCATGTTTAAGGATGTCTCTAGTTTTGTTTTTGGCTATTCTATCCACAGGTGTTGGCCTTATATGAGATTTTGAGATATGCATAAAAACATTAGATGGAGGAAGCTATTGCTTGAGTGATCTATTCACCCACAGATGGTAGTTTCATAAGAGTTAGTGGTGTGTATTATGATCTCTTTTGTGTGAAGGTCTTAACTACATGTATTATGTATTCAACCTACAGGTGTTTTATGATATGTATGATGAGATTCTCGATACAAATACTATTTGTGGCTTTGAGAATCAATGTTGTCATATAGTTGTGCTTAACGTTAAATTGTCAATTTTGCACTCTTCTTTTCTGTAAACAATAACAATGCCACTATTGAAACCCTGACTAGTTTCAATTTTAAGAAATGGAAGCAACCTGTAGAGTTTGCGTTAAAGATGACATAAATTAACATAACCATGATTAAAGACAAGCCATCTCCCCTACATCTCTCAGCTCAGAGGCTGAGAAGGCTGCATACGTAACTTGGGACAATTTAAATAAGATATGTTATTTAACCATAAAGAGGTCCATTCCAGACCATCTATTAAGTGGACTTCCAGAAACAAACACAGCAAAGGACTTCCTGAACAACGTCTCCCAGAGATATAAGGTATCGTCTAATGCAGAATAAGTACCCTAATGAAGGAATTATCCTCCATTATATATACATGAGAAGGGGGAGTGACAAAGTCCATTATCAAGATGGTCCATTTCTAAAGTAAGTTGAAGGCATCAAACATTGTCATTCCTGATGCTTGCATTGTACACCAAGCTCTGAATACACTACCTCCAAAGTTTGGTATTTTGGTACTACATATAATTCGCAAGATAAGGCTTGGGACATCAATGCTTTGATTTTTCGATGTGTTGCTGAAGAGGAGAAGCTAAAGAACACAACTTATATGGCCTTACTTACAACCAAGGGAAAGGAAAAGTTAATGCCTCAGAGGTCTAAAGGTGAGAAATCTAAATTTTCTCCTCATAGGAATATCGATCAATATGGTATTGCTAAAGGACCTATAGATGTTAAAAGTATGCGATTATTCTTTTGTAACAAGAAGGGACACAAAAAGTCTGATTACCGGAAATATAAGTCTTGGAAAGAAAAATATGAATTGTCAGGTAACTCCTTGACTTGTGTGATCCATGAATGTAATCTTGCTATAGCCACATCAAGTTCTAGGTGGCTAGAAAGTGAGCCTTTAATCATATTGCCTCTATAATGTAGCAGTTCATACATAGGAGAAAGCCAAATAAAGAGGAGGAAAAACTGATGGTTATGAATAATGAAGAAGTTAGTGTAATGTTTGTAGCGGATGTATGTTTGAACCTTGATATAGGGTTTGTATTTGTTTTACATGACAAATTTTATATAACATCTTTTAGGCGAAATTTGATTTTTGTATTGGTTTTGGATAAATAAGGTTATAGTTTTGTCATTGATGTTTCCGTTATACAGTTATCTTTCGATGCAAAACATATTGGTAATTCCTTTTTGTCATATGGATTATTTATAATATGTCTTGCCCCTCATGAGATGTATGCTTCTTTATATATTGCTAAACAGGTTACTAGAAAAGTACCCCTGCTAAAGGATAAGTCATACATGTTGTGGCATAAAAGGTTAGGCCACATTTTCAGAGATAGAGTTAAGAAATTGATTAGGGAAAACATTCTTCCAACTTTAGAATTTGATGATATGGAAATATGTGTTAACTGTTGCAGGGGTAAGTTGACTAAAATAAAGAAAAAAAATTAACTTGTGCTTCTGTTTTGTTAGACCTCATACATAGAGATATTTGTGGACCTTATACAGTTACATTATGCAATTCAAGATATTTTTTGACTTTGATTGATGTATATTTCTGTTATGGTTATGTGTTCTTACTTAAAGAAAATTTTGAAGTTCTTGAGAAATTCAAAATCTTTAAGGATGAGGTTGAGAACCAATTAAGAAGGTCTATCACGATTGCCAGATCTGACTGTGGAGGAGAATATTATGACAAATATGGATTTCAGGACAAGAAAAGGTCCGTTTGCCAGATACATGGAATAATGTCAAATAATGGCTCAATTTATTATGCTAGATAGTCCTGAGCAAAAAGGTACGGCTGAAAGGCGTAATCGCACCTTAAAGGACATGATGAGATCGATGTAGAGCAAGGTTAAGCTACCTTATTACCTTTATGGTGAAGCCATAAAGACCACCTCTTATACACTTAATAGAGTCCCAAGCAAATTAGTATCAAAAACGCCTTTTGAACTCCAGACAGGGTGAAAGCTAGCGTTGCCCACATTCGTGTTTGGGGCTGCCCTACTGAGGTACATTTAATCCTTACGAAAATAAGTTACATTCTTGTGCTACTCGTTGATGTTTTGTAGGATATTCTGACCAATTTAAAGGCTATAGATTACATTGTACAGAAGGAGGGTCTAGAATTGTAGAGTCATAAATAACTAAGTTTTTGGAATATGATATCTATGATGAGGGTCATCCTTCTCTCCTATAAGATGACAACAAGACGGATACTATAGTTATTTCGTATCCATCACTCCTACTGTCAGAACCAGTAGAACAAGGTCTTGGTACTATGCCAGTATAGGAACAGGAACCCATACCTATAGAAACTAAGGAACGTAAAGTATAAGAACTAGTTCAGTTAAAAAGAACCACTAGAGTGAGAAGGCCTACTATTTTATTTGATTACATAGTTTATTTAGGTAAACAAGACTATAATATTGGACATGTTGTAGATCCATTCACTTTTTCAGAAGTTGTTTCTGGACCCTATGCAAATTTGTGGTGGGATGCAATGAAAGATGAGATGTAATCCATGAAGCATAATAAGGTATGAAAGCTTGTTGATTTACCTCAGAATTGCAAACCTATCAGTTGTAAATGACTTTTCAAGACCAAAAAGGACTATCGGGGTAAATTTGAGAGGTTTAAAGCTCGGTTAGTTGTCGGAGGATTCACTCAAAGAGAAGGGATTGAATTTAATGTTACCATTTCTTTAGCATCCTTTAAGGATTCATTTAGAGTGATTATGATAATAGTAGTTCATTATGATAAGGAGCTACATCAAATAGATGTTAAAACGATTTTCCTGAATGGAGACTTTTATGAGGAGGTTTATATGGAACAACCTGAAGGATTTCAGGATCAAGAAAAGCCTGAAAAGGCTTGTAAACTGAGAAAATTAATATATGGTTTGAAACAAGCTTCCAGATAGAGGTATCTTAAGTTTAATGGGGCTGTTACCTCTCTTGGCTTTGTGGAAAATAAAGTTAAAAAATGCTTGTACTACAAGATAAGGAGGAGCAAAGTCATCTTTCTACTTTTGTATGTGGATGATATCTTGCTCGCATCAAATGACTTGATCATGTTGTATAAAGTTAAGCAACATTTGGCCAAGCATTTTAACATGAAGGACTTGGAGAAGAATCTTTCGTCCTAAGTATTCAGATTCACCAAATTAGGCCTCTCACAGAGAGCATACATTAAGCGAGTGCTACAAAGGTTTAATATGGTTGATTGTAAAATTGTTGCAGCACTTATCTCTCATGGTGAGAGATTATCTTTGACACAATGTCTAAAGAATGACACAGAAAGAGAGGTTATAAAGAATGTTCCTTATTCTAGTGTTGTTGGTAACCTGATATATGCCTAGGTGTGTACTAGACCAGACATTGCATTTATTATTGGACTGTTGGGTAGATATTTGGCTAACCCAAGAATAGACCACTGGAATATAGTAAAATAAGTTTTGAGATATTTAGATAGACCTAAGGAATACATGTTGACATTCAGAAAAGTTGACAATTTAAACCTCATAGGATATATAGATTCAAATTTTGCTATATGTCTAGATGACAAAAAGTCCACATTAGGATATATCATTATGTCAACAGATGGTGTTATGGAAGAGTGTCAAGTAGACACTAGTGCCTTCCTCAACTATGCATGCAAAATTTATGGCATACTATGGGGCTGCTATAAGGGGGTTTGGCTCAATAACCTGATTTCTGAGTTGTTTGTGGTTGATTTAGTAGCTAAACTCATTCAGTTGTATTATGATAATCTTTTTATTGTGTTATTCAGTAACAATAATAAGAACATTACAAGGTCTAAGCATTTGGAGGTTAAGTATCTAACCATCAAGGAATTAATACAAAATATTGATATTGAGGTGAAGCATTCACGGACTGAGGATATGCTTGCTGATCTATTGAGTAAAGGACTTTGCCCACATGTTTTTTAGAGAATGTATACATTATGGGTGTATTGAAGTCCTTAGACATTGTTCATTAGGGATCACTGTGTTTACTCACTGTATATTTGTACATTTTTCATGTATTATGACAATATGCTTTATCAATAAAGATAATCATCATTTTTCTCTCAACCATACATGTTATATATTGCCGTAATACAAGTAAAAGTATTAAGATTTGTGTGGATCTTAAGTATTTTAAATGTCATTAGGCATATATATACAGATTGACCTTGAGCCTATGTCATTAGAACACATACAAATACATGTATAAATCTATAGATTTTGATATGAAATAGGGGGTATAAGTGTTTAATCCCATAAGGGTTTTCTCTAATGCGGTTCAGCATTCAATGAGGGAAAACAAATTTCTCTAGGGCTATTTAGCATAGAGTTCAGAGAAATTGAGACTTACAAACGACAAGATGATACATTTTAGATTATACAGGTATCATCCTAGTTTGTCACACTCTATCTTCTCATTCATGTTAATGAGGTATTAAATCTATGTCACACATGACACATGCATTTGATATTTTTTGGTATGGAAAGCCTTACGAGACAGAATGATGAACTTTCATTATCTTTGGATCAAATGGTTTTTAAACTAAGTTGACCTATATAGTGATTTGGCTTAACCCTTTTTACTAGTTTTATAATTGTTACGACTACCGTAATTAATTATTATCCAAGAGAGAAAATGTTAGAAATTTTCCTAAGGTTGGACAACAATTAATTACAATTTTAACGATTTTAATAAATTCACAGTTAAGCGAATTGAATTTGATATGGATAAAGATAATAAAGTAGCCCAATAAAGGATATGAGTTATTATTTTCTCTCTATTTGTGTATTGCCTTATCTATTTGTCTTTATTAACGTTATTATAGTTTCTCTATATTTGTGTATTTATTTTAATTTTATTTACTTAATCTTTTAATATGTTAGTTTTACTTATTTTGTAACACCCCCTTACCGTAGGGTACACACCGGGATGCCCGTAGGTCATTCCGGTACATATCATATGATAAGGGAGCGCTACATGCAATCACTAAATCACTCCACATGGCATCACATCTATTCACTATTCATGTGCATATATGAATGCATGAACATAGCAAAACAATTTTACACATTCCTAACCCGTTCCAAATTACTATTTTACCCTTCCCATAGGTGAGGGGATGTTACATATTTACTCTTTAACCTGCATCCTTCTTTTATTGTCACATCTGCATGTGGGTCTATCGGAAACAGCCTTTCTATTATGTAGGGGTAAGGTTGCGTACTATCAGACCTCCCCAGACCCTGCTTTATTGCGGGATTTCTGATTGGATGATGATGAAGAAGCTGAATTCTAGCGAAGAAAATGGACCATAATTAATGTGGGTCAAACCAGTATTAGGCTTGTGATGGAGAAGCCCAATACAGATGCTATATATATAAGGTTAAGGTCTCCTGCAACTGTTTAAGCAAATTGTGAACTATCGGATTCTCTGCTCCCGTTAATAGGTTCACATGTTAAGAAAGTTGCAGAAAGATGTTAAAGAGATCCCAGAGATTAACTTTCGTAAAGGTTGTCATGAAAACTCATAAGTTTCGACTTCAAAAAGCTCATTCAAAGTTATGGAAGTAAAATCTGGTATTTCTCGTGTTTTCTTCGTTCATTCACTTTCACGTTATATCTTAAGCGAGTAACTAAGACTCATGTTACGCACTATTGAAGAAAGAAGAAGATGAAAAAAACAAGAGAAATTGTATTGAAAGCTAAGGAAAAAAAAAGAAAACCCAGTTTGCAGAAATTTTAGAGGTGAAAGAAAGATTGGATAAATTAGAGGAGAATGTCATAATAATATAACATAATTTTTTATTTTTTGATCTAATTATAAAATTTAAATTAAATTTAACTTAAAATTTAATTTTTAGGTTAAATTCAACATAAAATTTAATCAATTCTAATTAAATTTATTAATATTAGACCAAATCAAGCAAATCATATCAAGTATGAATCAAATTGGCATGCCTGAGATTATTGTAGTATTTGGTAGACATATTATGTTGAATATGAAAAAATAAATGATTTAGGTTTAAATGAGGTCTTATATAAACAAGAGGGTAAAAGACATATATCTCCTTTTTAATTTAACAAAGTTTAAAAAAAAACTCACGATTTTTAAAATTTTCGAAAAACTTTGACTAGTTTTTAGTTTTCTTAAAAAAACTCCTTATTTTAGGTTTCAGTTAAAAAAATAACAACGAAATACAAGTAATATAAATATCAAATATAAACCAATCTATTAGCTTTTACCCAAATGAATTAAATTTGACTTAAATTCATAATTAAAAATAATTATAATTAACTATTTTTGTGTCATATTTAATTATTTTAGTTTGAGTTTAAAAATTGTGCTAAATTATCATACAATTAATATTTAATAATGGGACAGATAATTGGTTGGAAGGAAGGAACTATGGAGAATAAAGTTTGTCACCACTCACCAGCTCAAACTGCAGAATGAAGTTTGCCACTCGCCTAAAGTGGGACTCTCCGTATGTACCGAATGATTGCCTCGCAAACATAATTGTAAATGTAAATATTGAGATAAACTTTTTTTTTTTTTACTTTGACATCAACTCAAGATTTCGGGAGTGATTACTTAAATTATATATGTACACGTACAAAGAAAATTATTTTATCAAGTAGAAAAAGAGTTACTTAACACAATATTTTCTTTTTGATTTATTTTTAATATTTTTATTTATAACCACATTATATATTAAAGAAATATTAAATTACACTATTCTATATAAACTTTATTTCTTTTTTTTTTATTAAACTTCACTTAAGGGCGACCAATATAAAAAGAGGACTAAGTTAATATATAAGAAAGAACATCACCTTTTTGTAAATATTCGGGAACATATATTATATTCTATGATCCATCAAATTCCAAATGACTATTTAAAATTTTAACGTAGAAATTCTAAACTTTAAAATTTTAAGATATCAACTAATAAACACATTTTTATATGTAAAATATTTTGAGGTATTAAAACTCTTTTTGGATGTAGGATAATTCACCTATAT
>JANQAP020000261.1:943863-956007 GCA_026874005.2 Erythroxylum coriaceum
ACTGCTCTAGGAGCTGAGCTGAGACTAATAAAGGGGAGTTTTGAGAAGATATTCCGAAAGTGATTAAGGTGTTATCTTTGGAAGATAACTTACGTAGTAAGATATTCTGCATGCATGAAAGTAACAGGCATGGTATCAGAGTAAGCATGCATGAACAAGTAAGAGTCAGACTCCGGTAACAGGGTCTGACAGATTGTGGTATCAGAGCAAGTATGAAAAATCAAGCATGCATGAATAGGAGTCGGACTCCGAACCCGGGGTTCGACATTTAAAATTTCATCAATATATTTATAGGGCATCATCACATCCCTAAGAGATCATAAATTGGTCTCCTTGATATGACATTACAGGTTTATGGTCTGTTAACATCACGTAACTCTATAGACTAAATGGTTTACCTGGGTCATGCTTCTAATTTCAATATGAGTGTTATTTTTCTAAATCGTGGGTTTTTACCTATATATTTTCCTTAGGATCTTTCTATTTTATATCTAAATTAACTTTTTATTAATTTTATGTCTTGTTTTAGGTAATTGTGGAAAAAGTTACTTAAGGAATGGTATAGTAGAAAGATACATACCCTAGGGCACGACTAAGTTCCAGTTCATATTTATATGGATGGAAATTATGAAAGGCATCAGATATTAGTGTTTTGAGAACTTATTCACTTTTCTTTCATTCTAGTTTTTAGTTTTCATTAAGATTAGCAACCTTCGATAAAAGAAAAGCCTAAGAACACATCTAAAGTTCATTTTAACTAGATAAAGATAAAAAGCCATTCTAGAGAATCAATCACCAATAGAGGATAAAGGTTTCAATCAAAGATGCCTTATAATGAGCTTTTCCTTTCCATTGATATTTAGGATGATTTTAAACTCATAATTTTATATCTAATGAAACATAAATAAAATTTTATTTTTTTCAGTTAGTTTTCAATAAAGATTTCTATGTTTGAATTTATATATGTTGTTTTTAAATATGCAAGTGAGAACTATGGATGTAGTCGAGAAAAACTATGTATATGTTATTAGGGCATATATATTAGAGTTAAATAGAGATTCAAAGATATCAGTTTATGAACCTTTTAGTATTATGGTAAGCTTATGTGGAATTTTAAAGAACTTATTTCATTTCGAGAGTAGTTAAATAAAAAAGGTATTGGTTAATCAATCAATAATAGTTGGTTGTATATCGAGAGGTGTCAAATCATTACACTAGGAAACCTTACCAATCCAATCAATTCCTACAATTATATAAATGATACAAGATGAAGTTTATAGGAAATATAGTTTACGTTTGTGTGAATATTGATATTCTCTGTTAATTCTTATGGTAATCAAGTAGATGGTTTTTCATTTGTTTTTAAATTTTAATCAATCAATAACTCCATTTTATTATTGAATAAATAGTAAAGTTAAATTGTATTCAACATTTGTCAACTCCTTATGGGATCAACCCCTACTATCACTTTACTATTATAAAGTGATAGGTGTACTTACTTTAGTTATGTATTAGAATAGTAGGGCATATAAATTTTGATCATCGAGTTTTTGGTACTATTATGAGTAAGGCAATATTGAAGAAATCTAAAAAGTTATTAAGATAATATTTTGTTTAAATACTTTTATTTTATTTTCGATTTTTTATTTTCTAGGCTTTTGCATATTTAATTAAATTTGTGTGATTCTTGGAGTATAACCAGAAGCATCTTCTTAAAGCTTGTAAAAAAGGTTTTAGAGATACAAAGGTGACTTTTATAAATATGTACTAAAAGAGCAAAAGGACTATTACTAGACGAACTAACATCGATTTCGTATGGAAGACGAACACAAAACTTTGCTCGATTATGCAAAGCCATCATTAATGGGGACGCAATCAAGTATACAAAAATGGGAGATCATGTCAAATAATTTTAAGATTACACTCAATATCATATAGATATTGCAACAATTTATACAATGTAATGGGTTATTAGAAGAGAATCTCAATACAAATATCGTTAATTTCTTAGAAATATATGGAATATTTAAAATCAACAGAACATCTGATAATGTCATCAAACTGCAATTATTTCCATTCTCATTATGAGATTGGGCCAAGCAATGGTTGAAGTCATACCCTGCAACTTTAATCACAATGTGGAATAACTTACGAGGGAAAGTTTTGGCCAAGTATTTCCTATCAACAAAGACTCCCAATTTGAGGAATGGTATCTTTACATATCGAAAGTTAGATAATGAAATATTATACGAGTTATGAAAGAGTTATAAGGACCTATTAAGGAGGTATTTGCACTTTGAACTCCCAATATGGTTATATAAGTCTAGATTTTCTACAATTGTCTAGATTATGCTACTAAACAGATGATATATGCTGCCACTAAAGGAACCTTGAACAATAGGACTCCTTAAGTTACCTTGGACTTGATTGAGGAGATGACGATAAACAATCATCAATGAAAATTAAGTTAGGCTATGACATCAAGGGCAGTAGTTGTTTGCAATATGGATGCAATCAAAACATTGATAACTCAAGTAAAAGCACTTTTAAGAAAGATTGAGAGCTCAGTGGAGTAATAAGACCAGTTTAAGCATTGTGTTATGAGCTATGTGGAGGATGTCATATTTGCAATAGATGTTAAGTGGGCAGATGTAACACACCACTATTATAAAGCATATACCCGAACATACAAAGGACATTCAAGAGCATACCCTATGAAAATGACTTGTTAGAGCAATCACATCAACTTATATGACATCATACCAAACATAAGTATTTCCATAGATCAAAACTCCTCATTTCATTCACAAAATGAAACTTACTTAAATTGTCATTACATTTCATAAACCATATATTTACATTACCAAAAACGTCTGGGAGTTTACTACTCTTTTACACAATGTTCTACATGAAATGAGAAAAGTAAATAAACACAATCTACTAGACTCTACAGTCATCAGCTGACCAGACCTTTGAGTCATTTCTTGTTTCCAAAATTAACAGTACTAGACTTCTATTGGTTTGCCTTAAGAGCTATGTCTCCATTGCACCTAAAAATTAACGTTACAATTTTGATGAGTTTGTAAACTCAGTGAATGAACCGTCATTGATGTGCTCACTCAAGGCAGAACATGAATATGACAAATATATTTCCAATTCAGCAGATGTATCACATTATATCTCAATAATACATCTTAAATTGCAAATAGTTCATACAATCATTTCAGAATAATTCAATCATTTATCTCAAACACTCTTATCATCAACATATACACAAATATTTCATATCACTATTTGAACACAATTCAGTAATTCTTCATCATTATTCACATGATAGATGTAAAAATATATATAAATGCAAATGCTCATGTAACTCCACTTTCATTTTTATTTGTTGTGACCGAGCGCCTATTTATTGTCCCATATCTATTGTAGATACTTAGCTCGTTTCATTTATTGTCCAATACCTAATGTGGATATCAGGCTTATTAATAACTAAGCCTATGACTCTTTTTGCAGATTTATAAGATTTAAGCTCTTTTTCACACTGGTCACTCTAATCATAACCCTTTTATCTGATCATGCATAACAATGTGATGGACTGCATCATTTCATAAAATATGCTATCAATAACTTTCATTCAATGTGTACAATCATTTATCATAGTCATTGGATCTAAGTCCAGCATTCAACATTAAGTTGAGTACACATTTTTCATATTCACATGCAATTTGAAAGCACTCCTAATACAATCTCAAATATCAAACTTCTCGAACCATCAATGTCTAGAATTATCACAATCATATAAATAATACTTCAATAACTGAAATTTAAATAGAAACAATCAATCATGGTGAGATAATATCTAGGTTAACTCACTATATGCTCCAGATAAGCTATTGCCTTAATGATCTAGCAATTTCTGGATGTTGACGATCAACTTGTGCGTCTATAGTTAAGCAATACACACATAGTTCATAATCACTAATTTGTTCAATCATAAGAATATACAATCATGCACATGTATATGTGTTATGTTTGATGCATGCTCAATTGACCTTTCTTGGGTATATATCCTTAATCACGAGTCTTGATCATTCAAACATCATAGCTTGTACATATCTAGTTTGTAATCAGGTTTATACTTTAAGTAAACTTAATTATTCTAAATTCATCAACCATACATTCACTAACCCTTTTCTAGCATTATATATATTCACACAATTCTCAATTCTCATTCATTCATTCCAAACGCATTATTCATATCCTTTGGATCACATTTATATTTATAAGAACACCTTCACTCCTTTAACACTCATAAATTCCAAATTTAGATACATTGATATTAAACAATCCATTCCTTAAGTTATAACATCAATTAACAACTTAAACTTATCAAACACTTAACCAACTTATCCAACATCAAACTAGGTTCATTTTAAGCCTCAATCAAGTCCAAATGCAACAAAGTAAATTGACTAATCCTTAGTTAATTCAATAATCACATAAAACAATATTTTCTTCACTTCAAGGCATTTCCCATGATCGTGTATGTAGTTCCCACGATCGTGGGATGAATGAACCGAAAGTTCACTATACAATTCCTTTAATTTTTTTTCCAGATTTTAACATCTTAAGACCAAATTCAAAACATCTTTTTAAGAGTCCATTAAATATACCTCAAATATATCTTAATTATACTCCAATTCCTCATCAATTTCATCTCCAATTCCAACTCAAAATTATTCAATTGACAGCTCATAAACTATTGTCTTCCAATTCCAACTCAAAATTATTCAATTGACAGCTCATAAATTATTGTCTTTCATGCATCAAAAATCAAAACAGAAACTATCATTCACTATTATACATGTAGTCCTAGTTCTTTCCTAAAAACACTACACTAGCACTTTTCTTTAGCATAAATTCACCTTCATTATACTTCAAATCCCAATCTAATTCATCCATATATCAGCCTACAACCCACATTTTTATACATCAAGAACAAAGCATAAAAGTATCCAAGTTCATCCAACATATTCCAGCACACTTCATCATTAACATCATATACAATCCATAGTTAGTTTTTGGCAATAAGATGAAGACAACAATAAGCTAGTTCTTTAGCTGTCTTGTGAAGGTTGAAAGTATGGATTTGGTGTGGCAATTTAGCTAGGATTAAACCAAAATATAGAGATGTAAGTTAGAAGCAAATTTTCGATGGAGAGAAGAGAAGAAGTTGGCGCATGTTCCAGTAGAAACTTTTGCTACATGAGCTTAATCCAACTAGATGCAAGGTGTCACCATTGGACCATGGCATTTGTCACTAGGCATGCCTTCCATTTGTCCCATATTATAGCTACCAAATGTCACCTAATTACTAGTCCATTTGTCATTCAATAATTGCTACCATTTGTCAATTAATTTCCCATACCAAATGTCACTCATTTACCTATGCCATTTGTCACTTATTTCATAAGCTTAGTCATCCTAATTTTTCTTGTGTCAATTTGTCTTGCCACTTGACATTTTTCCTAGTCCAAATGTACATATTAATTCATCAATCCCCTAATTATATCAATAAATTACTAATTACTAATTGTAATCCGTTAAACCAAAATTCGAGGCATACATTATACACAATTCACATCATGATTATTTTAAACCTTTCATACTCCGGAACATGTCAATTGAGTGCATATACTATTTTTATATTATGTACGAATTCATAATTCATGTGTATATGCTAATGATATGCTTGTGAATGAAATGCATTTCATAAATTCTCAATGCTATTACTCATGTGCAATGGTCTAGGGTTCTAACCCTCAGTATGTTTTGGAAACCGACTATTATAGCAGACCCTCTATCAATTTAAATAAGTACCTAGACCATTTTTGAAATGATCTAAGATAATAAAATAGTTGATATATCAATACATACAATTCAAGGTGGAAGAACCATCCACACTTTGGTTAGAGAAACTAAGGAGGAGTAGTTACCCAAAAGTAAAGTAACCTCTAAGATTTTATCCAAGAACACTATAGAAATAGAAAGGTAAAGCAACTTAAGGACTAGTGATTGAGAATTTGAACTAGAAGAGCGATTTATGGTGATAGTAAAACTAAGGGCAAGTAATCTTGAGATGAGGAGACTATAATGGAACGAAGTGGAGACAATGACGGAATTTTAGATAATAAAATTTCACTCTTATGAAGATAATTTTGTTTTGTTATAAGTGAAATGAATTCTAACTCTTATAATCTTTTCCAAGAATTTATCTAACAAATTACATCAAAGATTAATACCATAAGAGAAGGAGATAAAGAAAGAAGATGATTGAATGCTATAAAGGTAAAAAAAAAGCTTAAGGAAGATGTAATTTCAAAACTGATAAAAAGATTACAACTTAGATAAAAGATTTCAACTAAATAAATTTAAGCTTTCATAGATGAGCTTAATTATGCTATTATCACCTCCCGCCTATTTTATGTGATTTTAAGTATATGATGAATATCACTCCAAGCATGTGCTCTGCTCGTATAGTTTGTTATTTCAGTTAGTGCAAATTCAGTAAAATGTTTGTTACGGAATCACAAACTCTAGAAGGTGTTCTGTTATTTTACTTGTTTTTTCTGTAAATAATATATATATATATGACTCCAATCACTCATCGAAGATAGATTGGCAGATTCATTCTTTGTAGTCAACAAATGATAAAAACACTCTCATACATGGAGAGTTTTATTTCTTCTAAATATAGCTTCATTTTTTGACATTTTCATAGTATCAGAGCTAACTCCATTTCTGAGTGATTTTCATTTGATTGCTTATCTCGCTGTTGAAATTTCGTTTCTTCAAATATTTGTGCAGCAATGGCGACAGATTTTCCTACAATTAATTCTACTAGTGAATTGTATCTTTATCACTCAGATTTTCCTAATTTTTCGTTGACAAGTGAAAAACTCAATGGAGATAACTATGGATAGTGGCTACATGGCACAGAACTTTTGTTAATTGTAAGAAACGAGCTTGGCTTTGTCACAGGAAGTTGTCCACCACCTGCTTTAGATTCACCTATTTTATCACAATGGGATCGCTGTGATAAGTTGGTGATTTCTTAGTTATTTCATTCAATTGATCAGGAGATTCAACAGAGTGTTGTTTATTGTAAGACATCAGCAAAAATCTAGTCAAAATTACACGATAGGTATGCCCAATCCAATGCTCCATGCCTTTATTAGATACATCAAAATTTATCTTCAATTTTCCAACAACATGACTCTGTTACTACTTAATTCACCAAATTCAAAACTGTTTCGGATGAGTATTATTCAATGGTCGATATGCCCATTTGAAATTATGGTGCTGGAAATAGTTTTGTTCAATTACTTTACACATAACAAATTATACATTTCCTCATGAAACTCAATGATGACTACAAGACAGCTAGAGGTAATATCTTGATGATGCAACTTATGCCTAATCTCAATAAGGCTTATTAATTGATACTATTGGAGGAAAAACAACGTGAAATGGAAAACAATAGTCATATTTCCTCTTATTCAATGGCTTTGGCTAGCTCATCTAATAAGAATTATGGTCAATCATTTAGTAATAAAAAAGTCCATCCACCGCAGAATAGCTTTCCATCTAATTTCTGTGGTCAAGGTGGAGGGAATAAAAAGTTGAGGTTCTTTTGCAATTATTGTAAAACTTCAGGTCATACTGAAGATCGATGTTACAAGAAGCATGGTAGACTATATTCTGACACTAAAGGAGGTGGTAGAGGATAGAGATTTGCTGGTCATGTTTAATTTGACAATGACGTTTTTCGTAATCTTAGTTTGCTTATATTGATGTTGGTCTTTCTTCTCATCCTGCTGGGTCTGTAGATTTTTCTAAGGCCACACCATATCCAGTACTTACTATAGAATAATACAATCAACTTATTGGTCTCCTGATTAAGTTACAAATGGACCCTACTGGTCTTAGTTGTTCTTCTATTACAGCTGGAGATAAATCTGACTTCACGATAGGTAATGAATTTTGTTTCTTTAATTTTGGCCTTACTCATAAATGGATTCTTGACAACGGTGCTTCTAATCACATTACACCTCATTTGCATTATTTTATTTCTTATTAGCCTGTCATTGTTCCTTGATATATTCCCATTCCTAATAGAGCAAAAGCCCAAGTTTAGCATATTGGGAAAATTAAATTTGTTGATCACATCATACTGCATAATGTTTTATATGTTCTTAAGTTCCATTTCAATCTTTTGTTTGTTACTCGTTTGACCAAACAATTTAATTCCAGCATTATCTTTTCTCCCACTCATTGCTTTTTCCAGGGGCCTTCAATGAGAGAGCGTCTGGTGCTTGGTAAAGAATCTAAAGGGCTCTATCTTGTAGACATTACCGCAGAGGATAACTGTGCTCCATAATGCACTTTCTTTTGGTTCCTTGTTTCTAGTCAGTTTGTTTTTGTCATGCCCAAGAAGTTGTATTCTCATTCTAGTATTAATTCTAGTTGTATTCGTTCTATCCCTTCTAAAGAGTCTATTGCAATGTGTAATGTTTCTGTTGTGCAGCTTTGGCATTGTCGATTGGGACATCCACCTTTTAAAGCAATGAAACAAATTAATTCTATTTATTGTTCACAGTCTTCTTCTATCATATGTCAAGTTTGTCCTTAATCTAGACAACATCGTTCTTCTTTTCCTTCTAGTTCTACTCACACATCTAAACTTTTTGAATTGAGACACGTTGATATATTGGGATCTTATAGCCACAACATTTACAATGGGTATAAGATGTTCTTGATGATTGTTGATGACTACACTCGGATTACATGGACTCATCTTCTTTCCCACAAAAGCAATGCCTTTCCTATTCTTCAATCTTTTGTAAATTTTGTTAAAACCTAATTTGATGCCAAAATTAAACTCATCAAGACTGATAATGGCATTGAATTTTGTGATATTCTATTACTTCTGTCTATCTTGAAAAAGGGATTATTCATCAGACTAGTTGTGTTGATACTCCACAATAGAATGGTGTTGTGGAAAGAAAGTATAGACACCTTCTTGAAACTGCCAGAGCCTTACACCTTCAATCTAAATTACCTATTCAATTCTGGGGTGATTATCTTCTTAAAACTATTTATTTGATCAATCAATTTCCGCTGTCGATTCTTCATGATAAGACCCCTTATGAACTTCTTTACAATCAACAGCCTACATATCGTCATCTTAAAGCTTTTGGTTGGCTTTGCTTTGCTTCTACTTTGAAAAGGGGGCAACGTAAGTTTCAGCCTCGAGCTACACCATGTATTTTTCTTAGATATCCTTTTGGTTAGAAGGCTTACAAAATGCTTGATTTGACAACCAATAAAACATTCTATAGTAAGGATGTCGTTTTTAATGAATCCCATTTCCTTTTCATCATTTTCCAGCACCACAGTCCCCTTTTATTTTACCCATCCCTCCTTCGGACGTCCCTTCTACTATACCTTGTTAGAGAAGTGCTATAAAGGCAATCACCTTTAGCACTTATTGTAAAAATCATTTTATGATTAATAAAGGCATTTTCATTATTTTGATGTTCATATGATTATGGATTTGATGTTGATCTTAAGTTGATATAATGAAGCCCTTGATACAAAATATAGTATGGAGGAAATCAAGATGAGATCATGATAATGAGATTCCTATCATTTGTAATTATTTTAGTATCTAAACTTTCCCTAGTCATAGGATTAATGAGATAGGACATCATTAATCTGAATAGACTAGTGCATGTTATACTCCTTGATTAGATCAAGCAGTAGATCTCATAAGTTGTAAATATGAGTTGTTTAAAGTTAACATATGGATGCTTACAAAGGGTAGTAAGTACATTGGATTGACCTACTATAAGACAATCATATCAGTGTCAATGATAGTCTCATTATAGCAATGGTGCAAGTATCCTTTGACTTAAGGTGCTCAAGGATATCTTAGAAACTGATCTTGTGTTTTGACTCTATTCATCGGTGCCTTTTAGGGGTTACTCATATGGTAGTGATTGGGTACAACTTGAGGTATTCGGAGGTAATTGAGTAGCCAATAAAGGATTCAACATTTTTTATTGAAGGAGATGATACCCATAGCCTCTTGTCGGGGTCATTATTCAGAAGTCTCTAGCCAGAGCAGATATGTGTCATGAAGACAGTCTTCAATGATACAAAGAGTAATGAGATCCTCAGGATAAGATATAATATCACTTGGATTAGATATGACGTAGTCAGTCTAGTGGGAGTTAACACTTTGACCATACTCTAAACCAAGTGGGGTATAGATGGTGAAAGGACAAATTGCATGGCAATATTGCATATAGAAGGGTTCATAGTCAAACCACTGACTTTAAGGTTAATTAGGAGTCATAACGTGTTGCTAGATACCACTCTTAATTTACTTGAATTAAGTGTTAATAAAAGTGGCTAACATAACCGAAAACCTAATGGGTCACACACATAGGAGATCCAAAAGATAAGTAAAATGGTTATGAATGGTGATTCAAGATATGAGAGAGTATTTTGGGATTGTATCGTAATGTGATCGTGGTAGAAAACGATGCATGGAATGGATTAGAAACAAATGTTGTTGGCTTCTATTAATGCATGCTATTCATGGTCATTAACTTCCTATAACTACCATTAATGCATGCTATTCATAACCATTAACTTCCCATAACTTTCCATTAGTGATGGGGGTTATAGAAGGCCAAATGGTGCAAAAAATTGAGATGATTTTCGTGCATCTTATGTAAGACAGAAAAAAATGAAAAAGATAGGTTATTTTTCTTACACACACACTTTTTCTCTTTAACTCTCTCAAGAGTTCTTGTCTTTGCTAGCACAAAAAAAGAATTTCGACCATCTCCTAGTGAGATTTAATCCTTCTATCTTGTGCGGGCTTTCATTAGAGATGGTCTATGTTGATCGTTATGGTTTACGACAACCCAACGTGGAGAAGATTAAAGAATGAAGGAGATCATCAGAAAGGTATGTAAACATCTTACATTTCATGTTTTTTTTCTATATCTATATGCATAAGTAGATCTATTTTTTAAGGTTCCATTTTATTTCTGCTGCGTATATTTGATATATATTATGTATAAGAAGCATGATTGAAACCTAACAATGGTATCAGAGCCATCTTGTGCCTTGTTAGATGTAGAATACATGACACGTGAAAACTGTTTTCATGGTTGTGACAACTTATGGTCCTATAATGTTTTGTTCAAAATTAATTATGGAAAAATAGTTTTCACAATTTTCATTCACCAATCTATTCATAAGATGTGTGTGAATGAGTCAGTGTAATTGAAAATAATTTTAATGTGATTAAAAATTTCAATTTCGACTTTACAAGAACATGCATGAAATTTGTCTTTCTGTTGGGCATGTGATGTCTATTGGCTAAACTGATGAGGTTACACATGATTTTCCTAGAATTTGATTTTGGAAAATTTATGTGAATATATTTGGGATGTTTTTATGCCTCTTTAATTTTTGTAGAATTATTAAAAATGTTTTAATAATTTTATCAAATAGTTTTCCAGATTTGGACAGTTTTCCAAAAATTGTAGGATCTATTTTGTTTGATGTTTTTGTATGTTTATATTTCGGTTCCTGAATCTCAAAAATTATTATGTGATAAAAATGTGTTAATTCGATGTTTGATGCATGCCTAAATGATTTTTCTCGAAATTTGATTTCCAGAAAATTTTAGAAGTTATATTTGTCGTTTTTGGTGTCTTATTGACGTTTCGATGATTATAATAATTTTTAGGTGATTCCTAAATTATTTTGATCATCATGAAATGACCTAGAGATGCTTGGAATGATGATTTGATGTTCTGAAAATTTTAGGAAATTATGTAAATTAATTTTGAATTAATTTTAGTAGAGCAATTGATTTTCTAGTAAGACTAGACAAATTGGCATATATGACAAAATTGAAGTTGTTTAATTTTGGACATCAAATAATTATTTCAAGGTAAATTAATTATGAATTAATTTTTAGAATTAGGAATTCATGTTAATTAGATTAATATTAATTCCAATCGAAATAACATACATTAGTAATTTTAGCCAAGT
>JANQAP020000261.1:1060811-1077927 GCA_026874005.2 Erythroxylum coriaceum
TAACCAATTTAGTTGCATTTCATGACCTTTAAGCTAGCTTAGATCCATTGCATTAGGTTCCAATTAAGTGAGACGACCCAAGGTTGCATTCTATATTGTAATCCTTGGAATTCAATTTTTGATTCGACCTCTAAGGGTAAAACCGAAAGACGAAGTGGATCACTCTCCATATAAATAATGTCTCTAAATTTTAAAAGCAAGTACCACTACAGTAAGTACTAAATCATAAACTGGATAGTTATACTCATGAGACCTTAACCATCTTGATGCATATACAATAACTCTACCATGTTGCATCAGTACACATCCTAACCCCTAGTGTGAAACATCACTATACACAACATAACCTCTAGATCTAGATGGAATAGCTAACACTAGTGTTGAAGTTAACCGATGCTTTAGTTCCTCAAAACTTCTCTGACATTCATCAGTCCATCTGAACGGTATATTCTTCCTCAGAAGTTTTGTTAAAGGGGTTGAGATCAGTGAAAACCCTCGATAAACCTTCGGTAGTATCTTGCTAGTCTAAGAAAACTTTAGATTTTAGACACATTTCTAGGAGCTTCCCACTCCATCACTGCTTCTACTTTCTTTAGGTCTACTTGTATGCCTTATCCAGATATGATATGACCCAAAAATACTACTTGATCAAGCTAAAATTTAAACTTACTAAACTTCCTGTTTCTCTCTCATTATCCGTAGGATTAACCTCAAATGCTCAGCATGTTCCTCTCTACTATTCGAATACACTAAAATATCATCAATGAACACAATGGAAAAATGATCTAAGTAGGGTTGGAACACCTTATTCATCAATTCCATAAAAGTTGCTAGAGCATTTGTCAACCCAAACGGTATCACCAAAAACTCAAAGTGTCTATATCTGGTCCTGAATGCTCTCTTAGGTACATCAGCTTAGCTATCTTTAACTAATAATACCCTAACCTTAAATCAAGTTTAGTGAACACCTAAGCTCCTTGTAATTGATCAAGTAAATCATCTATCCTTGGTAATAGGTACTTATTCTTCACTGGCACCTGATTTAGTTGCCTATAGTCAATACATAATCTTAAAGTCCCATCTTTCTTCTTTACAAACAAAATCAGAGCTCCCCAAGGTGAGACATTAGGCCTGACAAAACCCTTTTCCAATAACTCCTACAACTGGGTCTTAAGTTCCTTAAGTTCAACAGGTGCCATCCTGTACAGAGAATTGATATAGGAGCAGTATCTGGAACAAGGTCAATGGTAAACTCTGCTTCCCTTTCTGGGAGTAAACTCAGTAGTTCAATGGGAAACACATCCAGAAAATCCCTAACAATAGGAATATCCTAAATGGTCTGTTTATTCTGGGTATTTGTCATATGGTAAGCCTCACACCCACCTCGAATCAATCTTAAAGCACTCATGGAAGAAATTGATCTAGCTGACATTGTTTGAATACCTCCTCAAAATACTACTCTTGGCTGAGTGGTAGATTCAATAATTACCTCCTTAGTGTAATAGTTCATCACAATCCTATATGCAGTAAGCTAGTCTATACCTAAAATGAGGTCTGTCTCTTTCAAATGCAAAATTATCATATCTAATTTCAACTCCGCCTGATCAATCCGAATGTTGTCCCTTTACACATCTCTCCAATCACTATAGTACTACCTACTGGTGTACTCACCTCTAAGTCATATTTTAATATCTCTCTCTCACACTATAGTTTAGATGTCAGATGTGGTATGATGAATGAATGTAAAGGGTACAAATGATTGAGGAAGATAAATATTCTTTGATAGATACTTTCATTGAATTATAATGTGTAGGTCAAATGTCCTATTTCTAGGAGTGATTATTGAACAAACTAAAAATGACTATTGGCTTCCCAATTCTAATTGAGACTCAGGAATAAGAAGCAGAAAATACTACCTATAGAGAATACATGTATCTTATTGATGAAAGGAAACCCATTTACATTATTAGGCTCATGAATTTGAGATAATGTTATTATTATCGCAATTGCTATTGCTAAAGGAACTCAGATCCACAATGTGCTCTATATTCATATATCCAGAAGATATAAATTAGACTTTAACGGTTATGTTTAGAAAATTGAGACTTGCAAATAAATTGAAATGTGTGGAGAAACTAGCATGAATGAACAAACATTAGAATAAGTCATTGAGAAATTAGAGGTAATCAAATTAATGGAGAAATTCATTTGAGAAAGTAAATTAATCAAGAGATTGAGAAAAACATGAGAAAATGTTATCCCATTTGTGGAACTAGTTACTTAAGAATTTCGAGGACTAGATATGGGTGCAATGAGTCTTGGTGATATCTATTTAGGTTGACTAATGTCCCCAACAGAAATTATGATATAATGAATAAAATGTTCCAACCTTGCTTGGATCAATTAGTGATGGTGATTATAAGATGATATTTGAGTTTATTCAAAAAGTTGAAAGGATTAAAAAAAACTTGAGGTTAATCTTACATATGATGAAGGGAAAAACAATTATCTTCCAATTTTAGTAAGAATGAATCTTAGCTTGATTAAGTAGTATATTAGGTCATATAATATCTGAACATGGAATATTAATGGACCTAAAGAAAGAAGAGGTAATGATGAAGTGAGAAACTTATGAGAAAAATGTGTCATTTAGATGGACTAATGAGTGTAAAAAGAAGTTTTGAGGACCCAAAGAAAGAAGAGGTAATGATGAAGTGAGGAACTTACGAGAAAAATGTGTCATTCAAATGGACTAATTAATGTAAAAAGAAGTTTTGAGGAGTTAAAAACATTGATTGATTACAACACCGTGTTAGCTATTTTCATTTGGAACGGAAGGTTATGTAATATATAAGGATGCTTTACACTAGAGATTTGGATGTAATCTGATGCAACATAGTAAAGTGATTACATATATGCATCGAGACGGTTGAGGTCTCATGAGTTTAAATTATTTGACACATGAGGTAGAATTTGCTACAATTGAAATCGTTTTGAAAAGTTGGAGATATTATATGTACGATGAAACATTTTGGGTATATACAGATCATTATACTTTGAGATGATGATTGAGTTTGAAATAATTGAATACGAGACTGAGACAATGGATAGAGTTACTTGAAGATTATGATGTACAAATGAGTATTACCCAGTAAAGCTAGTGTTGCAATATGATGCATTAAATATAACCATCCAATAGCGATGTAGCACAAATTTAGATATTAAGGTTACCAAATCTAATGCAATAATGAGCAAAGAATGATCGAGTTAAAATAGGGGCAAAATGAAGTGTTATTAGTTATATTGAACATAAGATTAGCTTTATATGGAAGAATTAGAGAAGCCCTAAGTGAGGATTCAAAATTTGTGATTCTTATTGAGGGATTGAAAATGAATTCGAATTTTGAGTTGAATTGAAAAAAAAATGATGCATTGTGATTGAAGTAAGGAGTATGTATACCCGATATAAATGATTGAGAAAAGAAATTTGGAGGAAGCATACATAGCAACCTATGTTATACATCCTGCTAGTAATATGCTGAGATAGCATTTAGCAGTCAAGGATGAAGAAACAAGTGACTAAAGGTGTGATTAAATGTTTGATTTGCCAACGGCCTAAGAATGGTTGAAGGCTATGATTGATTTGAGACAATATTGTTAAGCAAAATTGAATTGTATTAGAAATTAAGTGATTCGAGAAAGATAAATGAGTTAGGTGGATCAACACCGGAGATATGGAATATAGATAAAGAGTTTAAGAAAGTACCACCTGGGCAAGGGGTGCTAAAGTTCGTTAAAAAGGGTAAACTAAGTCCGAATTGTATTGGTCCATATGAAATTATTGAGAGCATAGGACCATTGACTTATAAGTTGGTACTACCCACCAAGATGTATCAGAATCATTCTATATTATATGTGAGTGCATTTAGAAAATATCGGTGCTATTTGACATAGGTGTATCGACATAGAAAGTGAGAGTTTTGAGTAACCTGACATATATTGAGGAACTAGCCAAGATAGAGGGATATCAGAATAAGCAACTGAAAAATCAAGTGATTCCATTGACTATAGCCAATTGGGAGAAATTATTCAAGTTATGAAGTTAAATGGGAAATGGAGGAGTATATGAGGAAACATTACCCCTGTCTTTTGATGATTCAGATAAGAATTTTAAGGATGAAATTTATTAAGGAGGAGAATTGTAACATCCCATTCCTATACAAGAGTTAAAACCCTAGATTTTTGTAATTGAGAAATATCCATGAGAGAGTAGACAAATGCATTTCATGTTCACACATAATATTAGTACACACACATGGATTTGATTGCTTTACGCACATTTCAATTACTGTATATGCACTCATTTGACATTTTTCGGGTATAATTGATATTTAATGTGATTATAAGGTGAATTGTGGATTATGTGTCTTAAAAATTGAATTAGTGAATTTTATTAGTGATTTAAAATTTTTGGTAAAATTTGAGAATTTTCTAGAATTTTGGGTATTTTTGGACAAGGAAAAATGCCAAATGGCAGTACAATTGATCAATAGTAGTGGAAATAAGTGTTAGATGGCAGTAGAAATTTTGATGAATGACATTAGGATTTAATGACATATGTCATTGAAAATTGGGAGTCAATTGCAGTAGAAATTAGAATCAAATAGACTAGTTATTCAAGGAGGGACAAATGGAACCATGAGAAAGTGACATGTGGCAAGTGACAAGTGTCACTTGTCACACTACTTATATTCCATGATTTTTTTCAAATGAAAGACCAACTCTAATTTGGTCTTTCACTTGTTAATTGCTCCTCTCTTCGTAAGTGTTTCTCTTCTTCATTTTCTTCATCTTTCTCTCATTTCTCACAGTACTCTCTTCTCCAAGAATCAAAGTTGAACCTTGTTTTCTTCCATCACTAACTACTTCAAAGTTCTTGCTATCTTCTCTTTTTGATAAGAAATCCACCTATTCTTGGCAAGATGATGATCATGGGATGCATGGGAGAAGCTAGGCTTAAGTGAGATTTTGAAGATCTTGAAGTAAACAAGTGAGTATAAAGCATTACTCTTCTTTATTTGTTGAATAAAGCATGTATGATGATAGTTTAGTGGTAAATGACCATGATAGAGGAGTTGAAAAATGTGTCACATTGATGTTGAAATAAATAGGTTTTTATTCTGTTTTAATGTAAAAATGGCATTCATGAGTTGTTTTAAGGGAGGATTGATAGTTTATAAATGGAATGAAGGTGATAAAGGAGTAAAACATATGTGCAGAAAATTGATGATGAAAGTATATGTATAAATGTTATGTTTTGGTGTTAATGATCAATCACATAATATGTTTTGGTTGTGATTGATATTGAGCTGAAGTGGAAGTAGGAATGAATAGGAAATAATGAGGACATGAGTTAGAAATGGTAGACTAAGCAAAAGAAATGAACTAGGATGAAAATGAAGTTAAAATTGTGCTGGAGTATGTTATATGCAGTGTTTTACTAAACATACATCTGTATTTTGGCTATCAATTGATCTGTAAATATCTAAATCGGATTAATTTTGATTTAGAGTAAACTAGAAACATATGGCTACATTTTTTATGAAGGAATAGAATTTGAAATCTATCCTTAAGAGTCCTGAAATTTGGATTAAAGTTGAAAATTGTGTTCTATCGAGATATGAGAAGAGTATGTAGTATTTTGATTATAACTTGCATGATACTGAACCAAAATGCATGAATTTGATGTCATTAGAAACTTAAGACATATAGGAACATTTTATTAGAAGAAGGGGGTGTCCCTTACCCCACAAACTTGACAAAAATAGTTTCTGTCACGATCATGGCCCTTACAGCACGATCGTGGCTAGCCCCAAAATGTTTCTATCACGATCGTGGCAGGCACACCACGACCATAGCCTGACATATAGAGAGAAAGAGTTGTCTTTTGAGTAAAGTTTGAACCAATCAATGCTAAGGTGTTTCCATATGAGGTAATTAGACTTGAATGAGATCCCTAGTTGATGAGAAATGAGGTGATTAAAGTGAGT
The DNA here is from genome assembly GCA_026874005.2 of Erythroxylum coriaceum. Classification (NCBI taxonomy): domain Eukaryota; kingdom Viridiplantae; phylum Streptophyta; class Magnoliopsida; order Malpighiales; family Erythroxylaceae; genus Erythroxylum; species Erythroxylum coriaceum. Next base: position 1,066,862 of record JANQAP020000261.1, read on the forward strand.
ACAGTGCATTAGGTAATAAAGAATGATTGAAAGATGTTATTAAATGATTATGAGATGTGAATAAAGGGGATTGCCAATATGAGCATGCATTATACATTACACATATACATATGTGTATAATTGAATGTTTATGTGATTGAGCAATTAATAATGTGTGTGCAATATGTGTATTACATAATGTTGGTATGCAAGATAGAATGTTAGCATCCAGTCATTTTTAGATCATAAAAGCTAATGCTAATTTGGAGCGTATTGTGAGTCGACCTAGATGGTCTCACTTTCATTGTCTGTCTGTTTTAAATTTCTGTATTAAATTACTACTAAATGTGAATGTGATTGATACAATCTTAGATATTAATAGTTCAAGGAGTTTGATAAATGTGAGAACATAGGAAGTGCTCATTGTATGTGAATTGGACTGAAATAAGTGTTTCTCAACATTATTGTTGAATACCGGACATCAATCTGATGAATATATGTGAATGTGAATGTGGAAAATTAAGTACTAGTGATTGTTTGAAACTATGTGAATGTAGTGCATTTCATTACATGAATGTATGAAAGATAAAGACTGTTGTGATCGGAGTAGCTACCGAAAAAGAGCTTAAAGCTCATAATGAGGTAAGAGCCTCTGACTCATTATGTAAAATGAGCCCTGTATCTCCAATGGATAAGGGACAGTTAATAATGAGCCCAGTATCCATAATGGATACGGGATAGTTGTAGGCACTCGGTCACAACAATAACAATTGAAAGTGAGTCCCATGTACATTGCATTTATAATTGATATGTATGTTTAAATGATTGAAATGCACTATTTGAATGATTTCTAAATGTGAAATATGAATTAAGTGAATATGAAGTGCATGTGATTCATCATGATGATTAGTGAAATATTGTGAATTACGTGATGGCATGAATTAATGTGTTAGGTGATCGAGTGAGCCATCGAGGATGGTCCACTTACTGAGTTCACAAAACTCAACTCAATATTGCAACATTTTTTTCAGGCCCAGGGAGATCTCCAGTTAGACAAAATTGGAGTCTAACCACTGCATCCAGATAAAAGATAGAGGTTGGAATCAGTTGGCGTCTACATATATTTTCTGTAAAATTTGTATTAAATATTGTATTCCGCAAGCTTCATTTATTGTATAAATGAATTCTGTTTGTGATAGCGGTTATGTTCAAAGACATTTTGTATTTTGTAATAGGCCCAAAAGATTATTGAAATTCCATCAATGTGTTTAATGTTTGATCAAGTGTGAGATTGTGACAAAATTTGTAATTGGTGATGTTTATACATAAAATGGGCCTAAATGATCATGAGTTTTTCCAAAAATGCTTGTGCTACGTGAAAATTTTTAATGGTTATGATTAACTGACTGTCCTAGCACACCACCCTTGTAGAGTGTATTCTCAAACACCGTCGATGTGTTCGAGAATATGTCCTATGGGAGTGGGGTGTTAAAGATTTAAGGATATGCTTCCATGATGCCCACATCATAGATTACCTCTGTGGATGCAATCCAAACATTTTATAACAGGATGAGTCAAAACACGAGGTAGTTAATTGATGCAATAGTTGGAGGTATGCTGAATAACAAGATGCCTAAAGTGGCCCAAGAGTTGATAAAGGACATGGCTATAGGTAATTATCAATAGTGCTCAGCTAGAGCATAAACCACCAATAGGCCATCTGGAGTATACAAAGTAGACTGAGTAACGAGACTGGTGAGTCAAGTGGAAGCCCCAAGCAAGAAGATAGATAACATTACTATAGCTCCAAAGGGAGGAGTGATGCAATGTGGATTGTGTGGGTTAGATCACCCAGCACAAGATTGTCAATCAGATCAACCCAAACACATAGATTATTTGGGGAATGCTCCAAGACCTCAAAATAACCCCTACATTAGCACATACAATCTTGGATGGAGGAACTAACTTAACTTCTCGTGGGGTAACCAAGGACAACAATGAAACAAACTTGCTTTCGAATTTTAAATACAAACATCAAAACTAAGGAAATTGAGTATAGATGAGATGATACTGGAACTTATTCAAGATTCCAAGGCAAAACATCAGCAAACAGAAGCATCCATATAGAACTTGGAAATAAAATTTCACCAACTAGTCAAATTAGTTGTGGAGAGAATGAAAGGGAGTTTGACGAGTACAACTGAAACAAATCTGAAGGAAAGGATAATGGCAATCACCTGGACCACTGAAAAGAAGTTCACACAAGTAGAAGAAGAAGCGAAAGCTATATCTAAAGACAAATTAATGGAAATCCTTGCTAAAATGAAAGTTGACTGACACTAATTTGAGAATAAAGAAAAGATAAAGGTTGGTTTCATTAATGGAAGTACATTTTAAAGAGAGATTTTGGAAGAAAAGAAAGAGTTACAAATCAGAAAAGGGCTAATGAATGTTTCATGTAGAGTAAATATAATTTGAAGAAAATCAAGGAGTATCAACCTGCAATTCCATACCCCATCTTAGTTCAAAGAAAGTCAAAAGAAGCATATTTGAATGAGATCCTAGATATAATAGGATAATTGAAGACATGACTTACGCTTGCTAAATCTATAAAAGAGAAGTTATTAAACGAAGAGGAACTAAAGAAGTTAGAGAGTGAAGTGTTAATCAAGGAGAGCTCTAACACGGTAACAACATTACCACGAAAACAAGGTGACCCAGGGAATTTTTATATTCCTTGTACTATTATTAGTGTCAAAATGGATAAGGATTTTTGCAGATTTAGGAGCTATCATGAGAATGATGTCTTACAATCTTTGCAAAAAGATGGAATTAGGTGAACTAACACTGATTAGGACATACATGCAAATGGATAACAAATCACTTCACCACCCTAGGGGCATAATTAAGGATGCACCTGTCAAGGTTGACAAATTCACCTTTCCTACTGATTTTACCAACTCGGATATAGATGAAGACTGAGAGATACCCATTATCCTTGGGCAACCATTCTTAGTGACCGTCAAGTCTCTTGCAAATGTTGATAGAGGCGAGTTCACTCTGAGAGTGGGAGACGAGAAGATTACATTTAGAGTCTCTTAAGTTAAGGAAAATCCTTTTAAAATTGTGGATACTATCAAGACAGAGAAAATTTGTTATAGAGTGTTGCAAATTCCACTTGCAAGGACCCACCTGAGAAGTAACAAATTCAAAATAATAATCGAAAGAAGAAAACAAGTAAGAAAGGTGGTAGAAAGCACAATCAAGTAGCTTACTTACAGCTTATGAAACCTGTAGTTAGGCTATAATCATATGAATCATTTGAACCACCTTAAGTACAAAAGATACATCGAGCTAAAGACGTTAACCAAGCGCTCCTTAGGAGGCAACCCAAGATTCAGGATTTTCTTTTGTTATATTACTTTCATATTTTTATTTTGTTTTTTTGTCTAATTGTTTTAAATTATGTTATTTTTCTATTTCCTTTATTTCTTTTTATCCTTTCTTTTTCTTTTATTTTTGCAAGGTTAAGTTAACATTTGATGGATCAATATCAAGAAATCAGCACAATTCCGTAAGTACCAAATAACCCTCTCACTTGCATATTTAATTATATTATGTACATTAAGGAGTTAAGTATGAGGATGGGTTGATTGAATTATAAATTTTTAACTGGATTTTTCAAATTTATTATAATCTTGATAATAAGTTTTATTAATTGATGTCTAGAAATATTTAAGATATGTCCATGAAAACTATATGTTGTTGTTGAATATTGATTTGAATTAGTATGCAAAAAGGATAATGGTTAGAATGAAATTAGTTTTCTAGGTCATATTTTTGGTAATCATTGAAATTTTCAAGTAGAATGAAGTTTGTATATTATTTACACACAAATATCCATTCTTTTCTTGAGCTTTTGAGCCTAAAGAGCAAATTCTTTAAAAATTTTAAACCTCTCGTTATTCTTTCGTGTGTGATTTCATATACAGTAAGATAATTATAGAATTTGCTTTATTATGCATGTTGAGACCATATTTGTGGAAATTATAAGCATTAATATGATAAATGCAATTAAATTAACTAACTTGTTTTAACCTATTTTGCTAACATTATCGTACCCTTAAATTGACCTTTAGGAATAACCAAGTTGAGTCTTAGCCTTTTTCATTGATTTTACCCATTTATTAACCTTATTCCTGTTTTTCTTTTAAAACCTTTTTACTGTTTTAAACCTTAAAGGTTATTTACATTATTTACTTATTTAAGACTTGAAATTTGTGAAAGGTCCAATATTTGTTGAATTGTGGTACTAATTGGAATGTTTAAAAACAAAGAAAATAAAGAAAAAAAAAGAAAAACAAATTTATGGTTCCAATAGAGTTACATTAAAAGGACCTACGTGTGCTTTGAAACCAAATCTTATAATGTTTCCTTGAGTAAATTTCTTTCACTTTTAATCCTTTTTATTAACCCATTTAAACCTTACCTAAGCGCCATTACAACCAGTACAAAGACATTTTCATTTTTGTTTCTGGTTTGTACATAAGTGGTGGAGATGTGATTTTATTGCAAACATATAGTAAGAATTGTGCTATGCACTGATTAAAAGTCTTGACACTTTTCACCCTAAACACATAAGCGTAGTGAGTGAAATCTTGCTAAGGGTATAAAGATGTATGCTACTGATTTCAATGCGATTGTTGATGTGATTATTATTAATATTACTTAGGAAGTCAATTTTATGGCAACTTCATTTTGATTGCATATTAATTTGATTTAATAGGATATAATGTAATATGAATGGACAGGTTGAAATTGATTATAGATTGATTTTGTGAAATTTGTAATTTTGATTTTTTTGCTTGAGGACAAGGAAAAACTTAAGTGTAGGGTTATTTGATAGATGATTAATTGACTATATTTTTTTACCACATATTTAATGTATTCTTGCTTGATATTGTATTCTTTTGTTGTATATTTGGTGCTTAATATGCTTCGAGTGTGTTTACAGGTGGTAATTGCCTTTATGGACTTAAAGGAGAGGAATTTTGATGAAAACATGACGTAAAGCAAAAAATCAGCAATCTAAAAATAGCGCATGGTTTTGCACTTTTGCGATATCTAGCGATTTCCTATTGTCAACGTTCCTGTGCACGATTATGTAACCCTAAAACCTAGATTTTCATATAAAAGTGAAGTTTCGGAGGCAAATTAGAGGAGGAGGTATTTGGCACTGTTTTGAAAAGTTTAGAGGCAATCTAAAGCTGATTTAGAGCTTAAGGAGCAAAAGACATGAGATTTTTATCGACAGATCCATCAAAATGTAAGATCGGATTATAGTGTCAGAATACATGACAGAGAATAATTAGGGAGATTTAGAATTATGAATTTGTTGTTTTCTATTCTATTTTTTGTATATATGGATATGATTTCGTGTTCGTTAATGTATAGCTAAATTTTCTATTAGTATCTAGGTCAGATGAACCCTAGTTGAATACTCTGACATGTTTTGATTCTTTTATAAATATAAATTGTGTTTGTTGATTATTAAGATCCAATTGATTGTTTTATTTACTGTCTATTTATCTGATTTATTAGACATAAATCTAATTTCATACTTAGCAATTGAGAAATGCTAGGTGTAAATAGGTCAATGATAATTGGAAAGATTTTATTGCATTCATAGAGATAGAACGACATAAATCTTTTAGATTAGGGTCCAACCTAATAAAGGGATTCATAATATGGAAACACAATCCTATAAGTTTTAACCTGAGTAATTTGGTAAGAGACCTTAGGATTAGTTGTTAGTAGACTCAAGGTCAGCTACTAGCATACCTTAGCAATCTCCACGGTTCAATTAATCAATAACAAAATTGTATGACAAATAATCAATTAGTTAAAGGTTTAGGGGGATTCGAAGCCTAGGTACTAATTATCTTATATCGGTAATTAATTTCGTGTCATTAATGCTTTGCTTTAAATCGTGTTGTTTGTTTCCTTTAATTGTTTAATTTTAGTTTCATTAATTCAACCACAATCAATTCATAGGTTAGATAATAAAATAGCAGTAATTACCAGTACTTACAGTCCTTGTGAGATCGAATCGTATTTATCGATACTAGCTACAACTATGCCATAAACTTGCGGTATTAAATTTTAACTACTTACAAATTAATCCAATAAAAAAGTGACCTGGTTGAGTAACCAGGGGACATTCATGACAAGGTATTCGCCTTCACATCAAAAGACTAGGTTATCATAAAAAAATAGAAAAATGGTGTTATAATAAATAAACCTACTAAAATTTTAAAAATAGCAAGAATTTTTATAAAAGGATACTTAGTGATGGTTTGTCTTTCTTATTGATCACTAATAATATATGTATGCTTAAAGTGCCATAGGTGTATGAATAGGGTTTTAATATTTTGGTTGATATGTATACTCAATTCAAAGTACTTAAACATGAAAGGAATAAGTTAGTATGTTGGCACATTTTCAATGATTGGTGTTTAAGGATAAGTTAGTTCCATAAGATTTGAAGTAATTGTATCATTATGTGTTTTTGTGCTTTGATTTATTTGTGTTTTTGTTTTTTCTTGAGGACAAACAAAATTTTAAGTGTGGAGATGTTGATAGTTGTAGATTTTAGTACGTTTTTCTAGGTACTTGATTATTTTTTAAAGGGTTTCTTAGATGATTATCATGTGTATAGGATTAGAATTGTGTTATTGTTAGTGTTTGTATATGTTATAAGTGTTTGTTATGGTTTAGATCATGAGTTTAATCTTAATTTTATACTTCAAGAGGTATTTGATGCGTTCGTGAGTGTTGGAAGTTAGGAAATTGAAGAATAAAGAAGATGTAGGATGCACGAAGGATGTCACAATTTTGACAGGCAATGCATGGATTGCATGGCTTTTTGTCACAATCGTGATAGGGAGCACAATAGTGACAAAGAGGAAGAATAGCATAAAGCACGATCATGCCTTTTTTTAGGCGCGACCTTTTTCGTGTTTTTTAGGATTTGGGGTTATTTTTGGAATGAAACAAAGTGGGAAAACCCTAGAAACAACCTCAAAAACCTAAAGCACTATATAAGAACATGAAAAAAAACCAAAAAAATTAAGTTGCCATACATCAAAGCAGATCAAAATGGAGAGATCAAAGAAGAGTTTAAGGAAATTCCAGTATTCCAGATCAAAGAGTCAAAACGTTTTTATTCATTTCCCCTTATTTCTTTCTTAATCCTTGATGTGTATTTTGATTTTTGTGATGTATACATGTCTATAGATTTCTAAATCCAGATTAGGAATTATGTTGTGAACTTTAATTATTGTTAAATCAATATACCTTTGGATGTTTGGATAATTGACATGTACATACTTGACAATAAATCAAGAGAGGGAGTCAAATTCACTAGTGTTAGGTTGTACAATGAGAGTTGGCAATTTAATAGACCCATTATTATCAGTTTAATAATCAATTAAAGAGAGATCTTAGTTATGAAATTAATTTTCTAATAGATTGCTTCAGATCTAATTGAATAAGTTAGTAATAGTTTTATGAATCGAGAGATTGCAAATATATGAATATCAAATTCAATTATGGTTAATTGATTAGAACTTGAGAGAGAGTAATCAAAATCTTAAGAAATCTTAGACCAAACATAAATTGAATTAACAAGATTAAGGGAAACAAAATAAGGATAGAACAATTCCTAAGTATTCAACTATGATCAATCTCAATTTAATAGGCAGCTTGCTTGTTTATTTCATTTATTTATTTGTTTTAATTTCTATTAATTATTTTAATTCAACTCAAATCTTTAGGACCTTAGATAAACTTAGATTTAAATTGTTTAGGTGTTTATAATCCTCGTGGGAACGATATCCTTGATACTACAAGATACATCCATATACTTGTGGTATTGTGAGTTTTATTATATATAAAACTTGCTCAATATAAGGCAACTTAGGTCTGGCACAGAGAGAGAGAGAAAGAGAAGGAAGGCGAAAGGCAACTAGGGTGCGACTACGGGGAAGGAAGACAGAGGAAAGGGTGGAGGGAGATTTTAACCTAGACTAAAACGAACCAACTTACCTTAAAACAACCTCATTTTGCTTTATAAAAAATGATGTTTTCTTTAGTTTTACGATCTATTGAGCCTCAGGCCAAGCTCGAGCCTGACAAAATTAGAATTTTTAAACTAGAGGCTCAATTAACCCAGGGTCGGCCAAACATAAACATCATCCCTATTTTCAAGTGGGCCAATGTGTATTATATGTATATGATATTTTTATTATTTAATCGTCTTGCTTCCCTTCATTTACTGAAGACTATGACACAAACTTTATTATAATAAACTAAAACCCATGCTTGAATTTATATGTTAATAATGATAAACATCATTACCTACTCTGATACTAATTGAAGCTATTGTTATGATTTCATATAAACAATATAGTTAATAGGAACGTACTTTAATCTATAACTATTTGTATATCTTTATATGTAACAAACTTGAGTTCTTTTATTTGTGAAAATTTTTTCCATTCTTTCCCTCCTTGTTGCACATAATAGTAAAAGTAATATAATATTAAGGAGACTAAACAGGCTTTTGTTGGTAACTTCTTCATCAGAATTAGTGGTGGAGTATCAATGCCTAAACAAGACAGATGAATCAGGAGTCTTGAAGGGGTGTCCGCTTTTGTCAATAAATAAATCAAGCTAGCCTTACATAGAAGAAGACAGACACATGCACTTTATTAAATGATAGCTAAATGCAAGTGGAAGAGACAAGAAGAATCATCATTTAATGGAAGCCAAAATCATCATGCAAATGGAGAGATACAACAAATGGAAGCTGAAATTTTTGACAAAGCAAGCAAAGAAAAAGGGGCTTACTTCTTCCTAAAGCAATTCATATGTTTGACTAAAATTTTGGTCCAATAGAATAGTTGTTTACATAAGTAAATTTGTTTATTTTTTAATGTGTTTGTTGCTAATAAAAAAGTGTAATGAGCCTTATGTAATGTAGGTGTGTTTATGGATTAAATGAAAACTCTGATATTCTCTTCTCTCCCTCTTTTTCGTGTTGTATTGGGAGAGTTATATAATTTTGATATCAAATTCGTATCAAAGATATATAAATCTAGCTTCAATTTCTAGAGTGATTTGTGTGAAAAAATAGAGAGAGTGTTCAGATACTTGTGAGAGATTGGTTCATTTAAAAAGTAAGAGATGTCAAACAGTTATAACGTTGTGTGGTCAAGTCCCAAATTAGATATTAAACTTGATGGCAATTATTGGAAGATTTTAATGTCTACCTACCTCAAGGCTCACAATATTTAGAGTCTTGTTGATCCAGGCTTACAAGGAAGAGCTGATGAAAACGCTCAAACGAAGGACAATTGGCTTTATCCTAAATTCACCAACGAATAGATTAATCAATTTTTAGCAAAATTGCTAATGCTAAAACTGTCAAAGAAGCGTAGAGTATTTTGAAGCTAGCTTACAAAGGTATTAATAAGGCTCAAAAATCCAAATTACAATCCCTGTATAGAGAATATGAGAGGTATGAAATGTCTAATTCAGAAATTGTTGAATAATAATTTTCTTATGTGATTGATCTTGTCAACAAGATGAGGATGTGTGCAGAGAATATTTCAGATTGTAAGGTGGTGCAAAAGATTCTACTCACTATGCCTATTAAATTTGACCATGTTGTGACTGTATTAATAGAGTCATATGATGCAGAGACTATGACTGTAGTAGAGTTACAGGGAAGCATTGAAAGTCATATTAGTAAAATATTAGAGAAAACAAAAAAGCCAATAGAAGAAGCCTTAAAAGGCCAGGTGAATTTTAATAATGTTGCAAAATCTAATCAAAATGTAGGGTAGAGGTCATGGTTCTAATAATAGAGGAAGAGGAGATTTTAGAGGCAGAGGTTGAGGAAGTTTTAGAGGAAGAGGTCGTGGCAATAATTTTAATCAGGGGAAAGAAAACAATTTCAAAAATTTCACTCAAGAAAGAGGAGAAAATAATTTTGGGCTTACCAATTGAGGAAGAGGCTAAGGTAATAAATATAAAAAAAGATGTAATTTTAATTGCTTTAATTATGGAAGGTATGGACACAAAGCTATTGATTGTAGATCCAGATCTCAAAACAACTATCAGATTAATGTTGCAAAAAATTAGTACCAATATTTTGGTGAGAATTCTAATAATGTAGAAAGTTTATTTCTAGCAAGCAACTCTTTTGTGGAAGATGAAAATATCTAGTATTTGGATTCTGGTTGTAGTAATCATATGTGTGGAAATAAAGAGAGATTTTCTTCTTTAAACGAAAATGTTCAGTCAATAATTAAATTTAGTAATAATTTAGATATTCCTATTTTGGGAAAAGAACGAGTATCCAATAGGCTGAAGGATGGTTTGAATAGTTTTATCTCTAATGTTGTCTATGTTCCTAGTCTTCACTATAATTTACTGAGCATGAGTTAATTATCAGAGAAAGGTTACAAAATGCATATTCATCATGATTTTTGTACCCTGATAGAAAGGAGTGGAAGATTTATAGCAAAGGTAAAGATGTCTTCTAACTATCTACTCCCACTAAAAATTCATCATGAAACATTTGCGTACTTAAACTTTGTGATACCTGATGCAAATTGGCAATGGCACTTATGTTTTGGACATTTTCATTTTACTCGATTAAATTATCTATCAAGAAAAGAGCTTATGTTTGGCTTACCTATTATGAATATTCCTAACCATGTATGTGAGACATGTGAGATGGGAAAAAAGCATAAGTGCTGGAACCCCTCCCTGGCGGGTCACGGGCCCGACGTCCTACGTGACATCTGGACGCGTGTCCTACGAGGGAGGAATTCCCCACCAGGTCAAACTTAAAACAAAACAAACTTCTTAACTTACCTCCGAACAAAATCAGAGGTAGATCATAAAGAATTTCAATAAGTATTGACCCCGGGAAAAACATGCGGTGGGATCGTAGAATGAGCATAGACATTAAAAATAAATTATTCCCGAACAAAAACTTAAGAAAAACATTTAATACA
>JANQAP020000261.1:1177466-1191771 GCA_026874005.2 Erythroxylum coriaceum
AACTCATCATAACCATGTATATATTAATATACAGTAGTATCTCCAAATATAGCACAATACAAAAAGCTCAGAGAGTCACACTCCTTTTATATTTTGGCATGGTATTTGAGCAGTTACAATCCTAAATTTTCCATGACCGAAGACACTTCTTTGAACATCTCAAATACTACCCAAATTAACCTTAATGCCTCATCACCATACATCCTTCATGCTTTTGACGACCAAGGGACAACGTTAGTAACCTGTCTCTTGAAAGAAGAAATTTATCCCATATGGCGTCACGTTATAACTAATGCACTCCAAGCCAAAAACAAATTTTGCTTTGTAGATCGATCTATTACTTGTACACCATCTGGTTCAAACAAAGAGTTTGCATAGATCAAATGCAATTCAATGGTCCTTTCTTGGATCATCAATTCTCTTCATCCTACACTACATCATAGCGTGGCATTTTTTGTGACAGCACAATAGTTATGGAGAGATTTAGATGAACAATTTTCACAAGGTAATGCTTCTCGAATTCATCAATTAAAAACTGAGATGATGAATATCTTACAAAAGGGAATGACTGTCTCAACATATTACATCAAGTTAAAGGGCATTTGGAATGAACTCAGCACTTATTCACAAATCCCACAATGTACCTACGGTTCAGTAAAGGCACTTTATGCAGAAAGAGAAAAAGAAAAGTACACTAATTTTTAATGGGTTTGAATGAAAAATACAAAACTACCTATTCTCAAATCTTGAATACAGATCCCTTGCCTTCTTTATGTTGTGTTTATGCACAGGTAGCCCAAGAAGAGTGACAACAATTAATAGTGGACTCACTATTGCCATCTATTGATGCGGCAACATTCTTGATAAATAGTTTCAATAAATCCAACAATAATCGCAAAACTACAAGTAACCATGACCACTCCAAGCTATTTTGTGACCATTGCAAAAAGACGAGGCATATCAAAGAAACTTGTTTTGGACTACATGGCTATCCGAAATGGTGGGACAAAGGGAAGAAATCATCAAAGCTAAAGACAACTAACAATACGTAACACATGGAGAAAATAGGGTAACAATACCATTTCAATTGCTAGATTGACGAATGAACAATATGCCCAACTCATATCTATGCTCAATGTTGAAAAATTCATACCTCGACAGCCGACTTTATGGGTATAGCCAACTTTGTAGGTAATGCAATTTTTTTACCCAATAATGAAAGTGAATGGGTCTTGGATTCAGGTGCCTTTGACCATATAACATTTCAAGAAAACTTCATTCCTTTGCACATAACTATCCCTCTTTTCATGCCAATTAAAATCCCAGATGGATCCTTTGTGTCAGCAAATTAACGTGGAGATGTTTCCCTTACCTCTCTCATTACTTTAAAAGATGTCCTTTATATCCCATCATTTTCTTGCAATCTTATTTCTATCAGTAAAGTAAATAAAACGTTAAATTGTGTTGCTCATTTTTTTCCTCCTTCTATGTTTTACAGGACCTACCCATGAGGAAGCTGAATGGAATGGGTGAATTGCAAGATGGTCTTTATTATTTTCAGGCACTAAAAATTCCTGTAGCAGTAACTAGTATTACTTCTGATTTGTATATTACTCTGTGGCATCAACATCTTGGACACTTATCTTTCGATAGGCTATCTCTTCTCAAGGAGTTAGGTCCATTTTGTTTTAAGTATTTTAATAAATGTTGTGACTCTTGTCATTAAACTAAACAAGCTCGACCTTCTTTACCTGTTAGTGCTATCAAAACATATGAACCTTTTGAGTTAATTCATTGTGATGTTTGAGGGCAATATCAAACCCCATATTTATATGGGGCTCATTATTTTTTAGGTATTGTGGATGATTACACTAGAACTACTTGGGTTTATTTCATGCAAACTAAATCAGAAGTTTACGCTAGGCTAGTTTCCTTCATGGCCATGACTGTTTGACAATTTGGAAAACTAGTTAGGACCATTCGTAGTGATGATGGGATTGAATTTACTAATCAAAGACTTCACTTGTATTGTCAACAAGATGGGATCTTAACTTAATTTTCTTGTGTTTCTACACCTTAACAAAATGGAGTTGTGGAATGTAAGCATAGACATATTCTTGATGTTGCAAGATCCTTACGATTCCAAGCAAATTTACCCATTAAGTTTTAGGGGGAATGCATTCTAACAATTGTGTATCTAATTAATTTTACTCCTACTCCTTTTGTCTAGCCAAAGTCCATATGAGCTTCTATTATTCCGTAAACCCAATTACTCACATCTTCGAGTGTTTGGATGCCTTTGTTATGCATCGATTTTTCCTTGGTCAAATTCTAAAAGTACCACATTATGTCTCTTTATCAGATATCCCTATAGTTACAAAGGATACAAAGTCGATGACTTACATACACATAAAAGTTTTATCTCAAAAAATATTGTGTTTTATGAACACATCTTTCCTTACCACCACAAGCCTCTCTCACTGCATTCATCCTCCTCTCAATCCACCAATGTACCCATACCTCTACTTATTCCTGACCATTCAACCTATTCCCCATACTACCTCTGAATACATAGACCCACCTTCTGTAAATAAAAGTTATACAATTCCTACTGACCTTAATATACCTGCCTTACCTATAGACACATATGTTATTTCAACTACCATTCAACCTCCTAGACCACCAACCACACGCCCCTCATGCACTACAAAATTTCCATCTCGCTTCCATCACTTTCATATTGAGTTGCCAAAGCCATATTCATCTCAGTTCACCTCTTTTAATTATGCATCCTTAAGTACGTCTTATCTGTTATCCCATTTTCTTTTATATTCTAATTTCACTTCTTCCTATGCTAGCTTTCTGGTGGCCATCACTAAACATTATGGGCCAAAATCCTATACACAGGCCATTAAAGATGTTCACTGGTGAGAAGTAATGTAAAAAGAATTAGAGGCACTTGAATGAAATCATAAATAGACTTTGGAGCCTTTTTCGACTGATAAGAAACTGATTGGTTCCAAATGGATTTATAAGATAAAATACCATTATGATGGAAGAACTGAGTGATACAAAGCTCGTTTAGTGGCCAAGGGTTACACACAAGTTAAAGGACTTGACTATAGTGAAACTTTTGCTCTAGTAACAAAGCTTATCACGGTCTGAAATTTATTGGCAGTAGTAGTAGCCAAATTATGGGAATTACACCAACTTGATGTTCATAATGCTTTCTTACATGGGGACCTTGATAAGGAGGTGTACATGACACCATCACCTTGATACTTGTCTTCTAATAACAATTGTGTTTGTCACCTTCGCAAATCACTTTATGGTCTAAAGCAAGCATCACGCCAATGGTTTGCTAAATTTTCTAATTTTATCCTTTAATTTGGGTTTACTCAATCAAAGACAGATACTTTCCTCTTTTTCCATTGTCAAGGTAATTCCTCCACTACGTTGCTTGTATATGTGGATGATGTTATTATTGCTAACAACAATAGTTCATATACTAAAGCACTTAAGGATTATCCGGATGCTTGGTTTCACATTAAAGATCTTAGTCCTCTAAAATACTTCCTTGGGTTAGAGGTGGCTCGATCTCCTAATGGCATAGCCCTATTTCAATGCAAACATGCATTAGATATTTTGCAAGAGGCAGGTTTCCTTGGTAGTAAACCTTTAAATTTTCCTATAAAATAAAATCACTAACTAGCCTTGGATGATAGTGCTATACTTGATAATCCAGGTGCCTATTGACGTTTTATTGGACGACTCATTTACTTAACAATCACTCAACTAGACATCTGTTACTTAGTTTATATTCTCTCTCAATTCATGCATCAATATCGTCAAGGCCACTGGGCAGTAACTATTCGTGTCCTAAGATACCTTAAATCTGCCCCTGGATAAGGGATTTTTTGCCATCAAAATATGATCTTTAACTTCATGCTTACTGTGATTCTGATTGGGCTAGTCGTCCAATTACTTGACATTCACTTACTAGTTACTTTATTCTTTTAGGTTGTTCTCTGATTTCTTGGAAAACCAAGAAACAAACTACTGTTTCTCGCTCCTCTGCTGAAGCTGAATATCGTTCTATGGCAGCTACTGCTTGTGAACTTATTTGACTTCACACTTTACTAAATGATTTATTGATTCCTATTTCTTCATTTGCTTAATTATATTGTGACAATCGTGTTGCCATTCATATTATTTCCAATCTCGTGCATCATGAACAAACAAAACATAACGAGATCGACTGTCACTTTATTCGGGGCTATATCAAATCAGGGTCCATTGCCACCACACATATTCCTTCTAAACTCTAGCTTGCTCACCTCTTCACCAAAGCTCCCAGTTCTTAACAATTTTCATCTCTTATTGGCAAGTTGGGCATTCACAACCTCCATGCTCCAACTTGACGGGGTGTATTAGCAGTAGTCAACTGTAAATATTCATTTTCCATATTTAGCGTCCTTGATTTAAGGCTTAATCTGTATTGATTTGTATCCTATTTTAGTTTCCTTAATTTAAGAACGAATTCAAACTCCTTCTTATATACAAGAATATCATTTATCAGTAATGAAAGATAAGAGTAAAACAACTCTCCTTTTATATATTGGCACATCTCATTAAGGGTAAGGCACATTCTATATAAGTCATATGACAAGAAGGCATTACCAATAAGTTTTGCATTGAAAGATAACTTTACAATAAAAGCGTCATTTAATACAATAGTGAACCATGTATTAAGATTCAAACAAAAATCCCCTACAAAGATTATAATAACTTTTTATTATTACCCATTATCAGTTTTCCTCCTCTTTTTTTAGCTTTCGCTTGTGTATAAACCCTTGCATTGTGGAAGAAACATGATTAGAGGATCCACTATATAGCCACTAAAAACTTAATATGGTTATAACAATATTAGACTTATGGATCATACAAGTCAAAGAGTTAGCTGATAATTCTTGTCTTTTTTTTCCAGGTTTTATACTTCTGGTAGGTTAGCTTCTTATATCCCTTCTTTTAACAGAAGAAATACCTCATATTCTTTATAACATCTCCATAAGCTCTAGTAATGCTAGATTGACCAACAAGTACATGTGGAGGAAATTTATATTTCTTACCTTTAAATATATGAGGCTTTACCTTTGCCTTCTCCTTAGTTGTTGTTAAGGCTGTATGAGTTATATTCTTTAGCTTCTCTTCTTCAGCAACACTATGGGTGATCAATGAATTTATGTCCTAAGCTTCATCTTGAGAATTGTATATGGTAACTAGAATACCAAACTTTGATGGAAATGTCTTTAGAGCTTGGTGAAATATACAAGCATCAATAATATAAATATTTAACATCTTCAGCTTAGTCCGTAGGTAGACCATCCTAATGATGTACTTTGTCACTCCCCCTACTCTTTTATATCTCATAGAGTACAATTCCTTTAATAAGGTACCTATTTTAGCATTAGAAGATACCTTATATCTCTGTGGGATATTATTGAGGAAGTCCCTCTTATGTTTGTTTCTAGAAGTCCTCTTAGCAGATGGTCTGGAATATATCTCTTTATAGTTAAGTAATATATCCTATTTGACCTTTTCTAAGCTCAATATGTTGCTTTCTTAACCTCTAAGCTAATAGATGTAGGTACAGATGGCCTATCCTTAAACATGGCTATGTTATTATGTGTCGTCTCCAATGTAAATTCCACATCTTGCTTCCATTTATTAAAGTTGAAACCAATCAAGGTTTCAATGGTGACACTGTTATTATTCATAAAAAAGGTGACTGCAAAATTGACAATGTAAAAGATCAGTACAAATGTATGATAACGTCGATACTTAAAGCCAAAAATAATATTTGTACTGAAAATCTTATCACATATATCATGAAACATCTGTGGGCTGCATACATAATACATGCAGATAAGACCTCTACATAAAAGCCACCAGAGTACTCATTATTAACTTTTATGATTCTACCACCTGTGGGTGAGTAGATCACTCAAGCAATGCCTTTCCTCTATCTTATGCCTTTATTTACATCTCAAAGTCCCATATAAGGCCCCACATGTGGGCATAATAACAGCACATAAGACTAGAGACATCTCCAAACATACAAGCAAAATAATTCAAATAATAAATTAAAAGGCCACTATGGTGACTAAGTTTCATTAGTACCTAAATTGATCCATAAACACAAGGGATACACCTATACATTATCCTAACATTCTTCTATATTGACATATAATATGTGACAATCTACCATTCATAAATGCAAAATCCTTATACACAAACTCATTATAACATATTAGTCCTGAAAACATTATCAATAAACTTTATTTGAGAATTCATCACAAAGAAAATCTCAATAAAAGTGAGAATCATAGGATACCGAACAATAAATACACCATATGAGATACCAAAATTACATGTATCTCTTTTATTTCAAGTCTAATGCATGAAAATTTACTCAATAATGGCTTTAATGACTTTATTTGATTTTTCTGAAGTTCAACCTTAGTTATTACCAATGTAATAAATCTAGAAAAATTAAAAACTCACTTTATAAATTCACAAGACCCTAAAAACTGACCCAAAAAAACTTGAGAGACCATTTTGTGATATTTGAAAATTCTTAGTTTTTTTTTCTTATAGTGTGATGACGTTAGCACTGCATGTGAGTTGTAGGTGCGTGTACTACATGCGCAACACCTGAGGTGCCTCTAGATGCTTCAGGTATGTGAACGTAATGCACCTCCTCCACTTGTGTGTGTGTGACATGAGTGGTCATAAGCAGACACGTCAATCGCTTCTAACGAGTGTGATACACGTGCCTAACAAATGTCTATCTCTAGTCTTTTGCATGAGCTAACTATCTAGTGTGCATGAAGCACACACGCCAGGTGCTTAGAGCATCCCAAAAGTAACAAGTTGCTTCTTCAAATACAATTCCTCCAGTCGCCCAAAAAAGGCAATTTTTTTTTACTTTTTCGGTGATTCTTTGTCAAAATATCAACCCAAAGTCCGTTTTGATCGTTTTTCCACAAAATGCTTATTTAACATCAATTCAAACAACAAATATACATTTCGTATAAGCAAAAACATATTAATTTCTCCAATTTCCTTATAAAGAAAATTAAAAATATTCATTCAAATTTATACAATTATGGAACTGCTCTAATACTATGTATTAGTTAAAATACGAACTTTAGTTATAGATCCATGATCAAACATGAATTTGTATTAATGGAGAAAATGTGAAAAATACCTATTTTGCTATCCACTGGCAATGAACAAACTGTTGAATGATTTGAACAAGCTCCTCAAACATTCGAAAAACCTTTATAAAAGTTGTATATTTATATGTCTTTAACGTCTTTTTGTGCCTTTATTAATGTGTAGGCCTCTTAATGAGTAAGAGAAACTGAATGTCTACGAACTTACTTAAGCAGATAGTAAGAGAATTTAGTAACTATTTATTGTAACCTTATTGGGCCTCCTATTATAGACCCAATACATAACTAGCCCACACTAATTAGAGCCTATTTTTCTCATTAGACTTTAGCCCATTGAATCAAATCCTTTATTAGGCTTCTTTATTATCTTTAATCGAGATCAAATTCGATTTTCTTAATTGTAAGTTTATAAAAAAACTCATAATTAATAATTATACAACTAAGAAAATCACTATCAGATATTACATGAGCATGCATGTAATATAATTAGTATTGGAATCACGATTTTAAATAAATTCTACTAGAGAGAAGGCAAATGCGTGAGATACCATCGACTGTGTAACAAAGCCGACACCTTAAAAGTACTTGTGTAAGTTTGGTATTGTTGACGATAAAATGTAGACAACAAAATTTCCTTGAAAATGATGACACAATATCATTGCACAGCCTTAACTTTGTTATTTCAATTTCATTCAGATGATCACACGATTTACGTGTAAATTCGAGACTGAAAACTCTCTTATTTTCATTGTGAAAACAATTATGCCTTATAAAATTTTATTTTTAAAAAAGGATAACTGACATTTTGTCAAATAAATAAGTGATTAATTTGAACTAAAGAAGATTTATATCTATTCAATTAGTTAATGAAACATTTTAGTACAAGTATATACAAAAAGATAAATTTTATTTTAATTTGAAACTTTACATAATTTTATAATATTAAATAAAATTTTAAAAATGTAATTTATTGTAAATATGATCTCTACCTTATGTGATATAGAGTACCACATAATTGAAACTATCATATGTCATGAATCTTAGTAAGAAAAATATGCTAATACTACTTTCTTTGATAAAATATTACCATAAGTATTAATTAACAACGTCCACAGACTAAAATATTCATCAACATTTTTGCAGACTAGAATACCAACCCTCTTCTGTCCATCCAAAACCCGTGAAATCATCCTAAATGTAAAATATTCATTTTGTCATCCACAGAAAATGAATGAAAGCTTCAGAAAGAATGCTACAGACATGCGATTTCATCGGCGTAAAAGAGTTCGTGATCTTAACACAAGAGACAGAGCCACTTTCGTAAGACTATGTTTGGTTGAGGGTTTTATAATAGAATGGAATGGAATGTAATATTATTATTTCATTTGGGAGTAGGTTTTATAATAAAATGGAATGAAATAGGATGGAAGAGCACGGTTTTATGTTGAATTCCGTTCCATTCTAAATAGTAAAAATGAAAAACCTCCAATTTGAGGGATTTAGGATGGAATATAAAATGATACACTATATTACATTATAAACCCTTCATCCAAACAAAATTTCACTATATTACATTATTAACCCTTCCATCCCTCCCAAACAACAATTTTCTAGTATTACATCTATCTACGTTCCATTCCATTATAAACCATTTCATTCTATAAAAAATTTTATGTCCAACCAACACATAGCCTAAGTACGTAATCAAATCTTGGCCATTGTCCACGCAGTTGAATCCTTATATGGTCTTGGACCAAAACTAGAGTCTAACATAAATTCCAACTTTAAGATTCAAGCAATGCAAGGAAAAGCGAAGCTAAACGCACGTCAATTTTTTAATGCAATTTTTTATTTAAAAAATATATTATAATGAAGTGAGCATAAAATCAAATTTATTATAAACTATTTTATTTTAAATTTAATAATAAATTAAAATTATTTATTAAAATAATAAAAATACTTATCTTTCATCCTGCACAGTACGTCACATCCAACTAAATTCTCTTCACGATGTCCATTTTCAAGGTTAGATTCCTAAACAAACATTGTCATAGTCCCTAAAGGCAAAGGCATCTTACTCTTATGCTCTAAATTCTAATGCACAATAACGCCTTCAATGTGATTCGCATCTCACACCATAAACATTTTCCACTTTTATATCTACAGTTTTGTAAAAAGTTCTCACATTTTGATTATCTCCCTACAATAATTCATTAATTTCATAAGTAGCTCCAACTTTTTGAGTGACCTGAATAGACTTCACAGACCTGCATCGCTCCTTCTTTTTTGCCCGGCTCTTCTATGGCGGACCTCCAACCAGCTAGTGGGGGGCTTCCTCCGTCGGTCTTCTCTCAACGTTCCTTTTTAGACGTATTAAAGCACTCCAACCTACCTCATGCTTCCCCTACACAATTTGCCAAACCCAATCCCTATGTCCCAGACCCTAACCATGCATCACCCCCTGATCCCTCAAAGCTTGGAACACATAAGGGATTCTTAACTATCTTCATCCCTGATTCACGTTGGACTGCCCTTGCCAAATCTCTTCAATGGTCATTGGTGGGAAAATTCTCCCAAGGCTACAATAAACACCAACCTGATCTTAGACGACTGCCGGTTGAAAAGTTGTAGAAATACTTCGAGGCTTTAGATCTAAAGGGAGGATTTTCTATTGGCTTGCTTGATAACCACCATCTGCTCATTCAGCTTACCTCTAAAGAGGATTTCTTAGGCCTCTACTACATTAGCAATATCACCATGCACATTTTCAAATGGACACCGAATTTTCATGTCTAAAAGGAATCGTCTTTTGTGCTTATTTGGTCTACTCTGCCTCTCCTCCTTGTGCATCTGTTTGATAAGGCAATGCTCTTTCAGATAGGGTCACTTCTTGGGTTGCCTTTTAGACTCGATGCGACAACAGTTTCATTAAAGCGCCCCAGTGTGGCTCGCCTCTAAGTGGAACTTGATTTACTCCAGCCTCGCATTGATCAGCTATAGATTGGTTTTGGTGAAAAGGGAGGTTTTTGGCAAAAGGTCAAATATGAGAATGTGCCCCTACTGCCAAAAAGGATCAACAGCCCTAGAGACAGATATATGTACCCAAAAACTGAGCAACTTTTAATCCAGATCCTGCAAATACTAAACCTACACATACTCAGATAGGTTCATCTAGTAAACAGCCTGAGTCCAAAGTTGATGCCACTGTTCCTAGTATAATCCCGACACCTGATGTTCAAGTTCAGGAAAAGTCCTCCACCCCACTGGTTGTGGAAAAATTAGCACTTGATATTTTGGGACTTCTTGCCCCACAGTCTACAACCGTTCAGTCGCCGCCTCAGGTGGTATGTAATGCCTCTCCAGTTATAGAGCCAATGGAGAAGCAGAGGCCTGTGCATTCCTAATTTTAGCAAAATGAACCTGAGGGCCCTCCCCCTGTTATTTCAGTCATCAGCTGTTACAGAAATTCCTCCCTCCCCGAACGAAGAGCAGTCTTTTCTTGTGGAAGCAGGCTTTTCTTCTCTTGACAAAGAGGGTCTGATGGTCTCGGATCAGAATTCTTTTTTCCCTAATGGTTTTCTTGATGATGGTCTTCTGTCCAAATGCCCTTCTGATGTCCAATTCCATACTCGCACACAGCCACGACCTCTGCTTTTTTCTCATTCTCTGGAGGCTAAATTTAGGAGCTGCAAGATTTTGGTACAAAATTGAACAATATGTTTCCATTATCGCAGCCACCTGAAGCAGTTCAGCCCCAGCCGCGTCGCCAAGGTCAACCTTAGAAAAATTACTTACAGCTTCCTCAGTTTGGGATGGTTACTCGGTCTTTAACTTAACCCCCCTCATCCTGATGATTAGTGTCCTCATCTGGAACATCCGAGGTGCTGGTAGTAAGGCTTCGTAAGTTATGTAAACTACATTCTATTTCGGTATTGGTTCTTTTTGAACCTTTTGTTTCTGTTGATCACTTGTTTAAATTGCGGGATTATTTGCATTTCACCGAGTATAATTATAACCACTCCAATAAAGTGTGGGTGCTATAGAGGGTGGATTTTGAGGGAATGGTGCCGGATATATTGGACTAGTTTTTACATATGCAATTTAGTCACCCATCCACCATTCAACCTATTTTCTTCACATTGGTTTATGCCTAGAGCACTCAAGCTGAGAGGCAACATTTATGGTCCGATCTGTTGTAGTTGGAGCCCATAGTTGATTCTCGTCCGTGGATGATTGGTGGTGATTTCAATGCAATCGTGTCAATGGATGAATATGCAGGCCATTCAACTCCTAAACTCAGCTCTATATCCGATTTTGGGAATTTTATTCATCAGGGCAATTTTCATGAGCTTCTGGTATCTAGTGGTGTTTAGATTGGAAGCAAAAGTCCTAGGTTCGGTGGATCAGTGAAGGGGACCAAAACATGAAGTTTTTCCATGCATCCTTAGCAGTAAAACAGGAGCGCTTGACAATTCTGCAAGTTAAGGATGATAATGCTGAGTTGACCGAATTAAGACGCTTGCCTCATCTTTTTTCTAAAGCTTGCTCACTGTAGAGTCTCCGCTTATGGATGAGGAAGCTATGCAATATTTTCTTGATTTTATTCCAGAGCTTGTTTGTGCAGTTGAAAATGAGAGCTTGTTGTCCCCAGTAACAATGGATGAGGTCCATGATGCTGTTTTTTCAATGGATCCTAACAGTGCAGCGTGACTAGATAGGTTTTCAAGCCATTTTTATTAGGCTTGATGGGATATAATAACGGTTGATTTTTTACAGGCTATCCGTGAGTTCTTTACTGGAGTTCCCTTGCCTTACAATGTCGCCAATACCCAGATGGTTTTGTTGCCCAAAAAGGAGTCCCCTTCAAGCTTTGCAGACTATCGCCCAATCAGTCTATGCAAATTTCTAAACAAGGTATTTATGCGTGTCATCTGTGCATGCCTAAAGCCTCTGTTGCCAAGGCTTATATCGGAGGAGTAGTCTACATTTGTTCAAGGGTGGGATGTTTCCGATAATGTTCTTTTGGTGAAAGAATTTCTATAGCACTTGGATAAGAAAATTCAGGGCCATAATATGTTGTACAAGTTAGACATGATGAAGGCTTTTGAAAGAGTCAGTTGGAAATTTTATAGATTTTATTGCCTCGGTTTGGCTTTCATACGAGGTTTATGGAGCTGATTATGAATAACCTGCGAGGTGCTTCGTTTCAATTCTTGTAAATGGGCAGCCAGTTGGTTTTTGCCAAGCCTCGAGGGGTTTAAAATAGGCCCTTTTTCCCCATATTTACTCATTCTGGTGGTGGAAGTTCTGTGTCGGGGTTTAAAAATGCTTTAGAGCTTGGGCAATTTGGAGGTTTACTCTCTTCTAGCTAGTTTATTTCTGGTGGCCTCTATTGGTTTTGCTGATGATTTAATAGTCTTCACACGAGCATCCTGCCGTTCCACAACAAAACTTTTTCATTTCCTTCACAGGTACGAGCTTGCTATGGGACACAAAATAAATAAGGCTAGAAGTATGTTTTTGATGTCCAGGCGTTGTCCCGTATCTCAAGTATGATTGATCGCATCTTTATCCGACATAAATTAGGGGTCATTGCCATTTAAATACTTGGGCTATTTCCTATATAAGGGTCGAGCTAAGAGACGATATTACCAGCATCTTGTGGACACGGTACGCCAACGTTTGTCTGGTTGGACTGGAAAGATGTTGTCTCCAAGTGGTCATTTAATGTTGATTAAGCATGTTTTAACCAGCATTCCTTTACATGTGTTAGCAGCTTTACAACCTCCAAAGATTGTTTTGCAGGAGCTGGAATAGCTTTTTTCCAATTTTCTTTGGTGTAACGATGCTTTTTCTCCACGTCGTGTGTGGAGGAGTTGGCGTTGTCTTACATTCCCTAAAGCAGAAAATGGTTTGGGTGTTCGCTCAATGTTTGATATCTTCCAAGCTTTTGATATCTTCCAAGCTTACTCTTGTAAGCTTTGGTGGAAATATAGAAAGGGTATATATGGGCACGGTATGTAGCTTCCATATCTTGGCTTCGGTCCTGTGTGTATAAGAGGATTCTAGCAATTGATGGCCTGATAACTTCCAGTACTTGCTTTCATATTAATGATGGCTCTTGCTCTTTCTTCTTAGATAATTAGACAGGCCAGGGGAATTTGAAAGATTTGTATGATTTGGAAGGGTCTGATCTGCAGCTCAGACAATTATTTATGGATGGTTCATGGGATGTCTCTTATTTGGCTTCATTTTAGCCAGAGGAAGCTTTGTTTTGTATCGCCAGTTTCCACTGGGTTTTTAATAATTCTCCAGATGAGCTAATTTGGATGCCTTCTAGTTTAGGGATGTTTTCCTTACGGTCAGCTTATGATTAGGCTCGGTCAAAGCAACTAAGCCGTCCCTTCCTGAAATTTCTTTGGGGCAGCAGGGTGCCAACAAAATATCTTTCTTTATTTGGCAAATGATCAATTGTTAATTGCCTTTTTCGGAGGTCTTCCGGATTCAATATGCCATCAAAGTCCCCCTTTTTGAAACATCCTGTCACTAAAATTAGGGTTAAAATGGGGATTATTAGAGATTAATGAAAAATTAGAAAGCATAACTCATGTTTATGCATAATGTAACATACGCATACACGATGTTATTGATCTTGAACATTACAATTATTTGTACATGCATTCATTGACATTTTTCGGGTATTATTAATTGTTAAAAAATGCAATTAAAATGTTAATTGTGAATTATTTGAGCTAAAAATTTACTTGGAGAACAATTAGATTATTTCGGATTTTTGGTGAATTTTGGGAAAATCTATGAAAATTTAGAGTATTTTTGGACTAGAAATAATGGATCATTTATATTGTGACACGTAGACTTAATAAGTTAGTGATAAATGGCACATGTGAATAGTGACACATGAAAGACATGCAAAGCATATACGTATTCTAATGGTTACTTAGTTCCTCTGTTGTTATTTCTTTACACCGAGGCCTTGTTTGGTTGGCATGGATTCTTGGTTAGGAAAGTAATCTTTTTCCTAAAATTTACATTATTGTGTTTGGTTC
>JANQAP020000261.1:1333685-1345202 GCA_026874005.2 Erythroxylum coriaceum
ATACAAAGGAAAGATAAGGTTGTTGTGATTGATGAAAGTTAGTGTCTTAAGGGTATTAAAGAGTATGATGTTAATGTATTATGAGATTTTCAATTAAATGTTGGGTTAGGATATCTGTATTCTGAATAAGAGTTAGACTCCAAAAACGGGGTCCAACATTTCCTGTATCTGCTTAAGTAAATTTCTCAACTACTAAGTTTTCACTTAATTATGAAGAGATTTGTGAATTAGGAAAGGAGCATAAATATCTTGCTTATGTCGTTTCAAGCAACTTTTGTAAAAGATAGTTGAAAATTACATTAACTTTCTCAAAGGTCGATGAGCTTACTTAAACAAAAAATAAATAGTAGGACATATATGTTCTCATAATATCTCTATTTAAATAAGTTCATGATTAATCATTAGCAGATCTATAAAACCCCAAACTTTTCTTTTCACATGTCTATAAAATTTCATTTCGTGTGAATAATGTTTTTGGACTAATGTAAATTTTATTTTCGCTAAAAGATGAATTAGGAGCCCAATCCTGACTGACAAGTATTAAAGTCAAATGATAGTCAAAAAATATTGGAGTTGACTGGTATAGAAATAGACCAAAAATAAATTCAATCGGATGGATTTAAGATAGATTAAGATTGACCTTGTTTTAAATAATTGTGGAGTAAATTTGAACTATTCTTGGGCTAAAACATAAGGACATAAGAATCAATCAAAGTTACAGATACTTAAAGTAAGTCAATCCAACTTATATGTTGATATATTTAGGTGTAACATGTTAATAAGTAGACATGAAATTTCTATCAAAATTGGACATATTTCTCTTAAGCCATTTAATTATTTTGGATAAGAAATAATACATGTACATGTGAATGAGCCTTAAGTGGCAGCTGTCACATACACGAAGAAGTTCTTATTATTTTGGAACAAGAATGCATGAAAATCTTATGCTGTCACATTTATGAAATAGTAGATGTGAAGGACATAAAATTCATTATATGAGAGACCAATTCATAATATAGATAAGTGTCATTTTGGTGAGACAAAAATAGAACAATTTGTTATATGTGGGAGACAAGCATTATCGTGCGCCATACAAGAAATTAATAGCTTAATTAAACAAAATTGTAAAAGAAAATACAATGGACAGCTATTGGAAATTAAGCTAGCAACTTGTTGGATAGCTTCCAACAACGTGTAGCTTGTAAAACAAAGATGATGGGAGCTGCTCCACCTTCATTCCACCAAAAATTTAGCTCTCATTTAGACCAGAATTGTTTAAGAATAATTAAAGTTGCTCCTTCACACATAAGTCTTCCAAGTTACTACCTTTGGTAATAAATTCAGCATGTTGTTTAAGCCTCCAACCATAGACAGCACCTCCATAAATGCCAACTACATGCAAGGAAACGATGGGTAGCATGTTACCATCTAATTTTAGGTATGTTAAACCACTCTTGTCCATCCTCTTTAGCTGGAAACATGAATTTCCTTATGAATTGCGTGAACGTTTAAGCATGATTTGAAGACTGTGGTAAGTTTTCCTAACTATGTTTAGTGAAATTCTGTATTAGGATTCTCAGTTTCCTTGAACGTTTCTAGTGTTTTAGCCATAACTTAGTCTATAGAACTCCAAATTAGGGGATTCCAACAGTAAATGATATCTAATACATAGTAATAAAAATATCTAGAAGAGACCTAAACTTAATTCTAGCTAAATGATATTGAAAATTGAGATTGAATATGGTAACCTAATATTGTCCCTGTGTTGAAGTAGCTTGTGATATTTGGTACATGTTTCGTAATTTAGAAGGTGAAATGGCATGATTTTTTATGATATGGAAACTAGAGACATAAGAGAACAAATGTCTAGAAGACTTCAGAACCTAATTTGAGCCTTTGATATGTGAAAATTAAGGAACAAGTGGAGGTATGATTAAATGAAGAGAAAAATAGCATGGTAAATGGAGAGGAAAACAACATGTATATCCATATCTTGTGAATGTTATTCAATGGATATTAATTGGCAGCATGTAGATGTTATATATGTGGCTTAATGGCTGCTCAATGGCAATATGCATGTTGTACATAGTTTAATGGTTCAAGGAAAGGAAAACAGTAGGTATATACTATGTATGTTATTTAAATGGAAAGATGACAGCATGTATAATTCATGGAAGTTGTTCAATGATTGTTCAATGGTTGAATGAAAAGAAAATAGAATTTTAATCTTACAAAATGCTAAGATTTTAGCTAAGCCCTTTGTCATAAAATTTGTAGAACAAGGTGCTAAGTTTTGGTTATACTTGGCAGGTTTTAGGAACCATTCAAAGGTCTCCCTTATAGCTGAGTAAGACCATAAAGTTTTCTCATCATTGTAGACAAGGGACTAATAAAGGAAAAGCACTGAACACTTGAGGGTGATTAATAATAAACAAAAAACAGTGAGTGTGTATTTAAATTGATTTCATAAAGATGGATTTTACCTTACTATGAAAAGTATGTTTATGAATAATTTCATTGGTGCTACTACTTGAATTTAAAGGTTAATCTTCATAAGATTTACATATGCTTTGATTTAGCATTGAATTGACTTCTGAATGCACTTGGAAACTAATGAGAAGTGCACACGCTTTGAATTAACATTGAATTGAAATTTGCATATGTTTTGAATTGTCATAGAAATGGATTTTGAATATGTTTTTAATTGGTATTAAAATAAGGCGTGCTTATGTATTAATTGTGATTTAGCCTATGGTATGCCATTAGGTCTTTTTATACACAATTATATCGATCAAAGTATGTCCTAACGTGCATGATAGTGTTTGGGGGGCGTCTGTCACTAACACGGGTGGTGTTGTGTCTATCAGTATGTCCTGTGAGTCGCCCTTTGTGAGTGTGGAGTATATATTATGCTAGCATTGTTACGGGTAAGCGATGCAGAACCAGCTCCGTAACCACTGATTTATATATAGTGCTAACATCCTTATGGGTAAGCGATGCAGATAATAATCGATATATAAAGGTTAACTAGGCACGGGTAAGTGAAGCAGAACCAGCTCCGTAGCCTTACACCTAAGGTACCATATGGCAAAGAAAATTAGTGATAGGTTATGTTTTAAAAGAAAGTTCATGAAAGTATTGTTTGCCATCACTGTTTACTTTACAAGAAAGGTGGAACTTGATCTCAGGAAAATATATATGTTTTGTTTTACGTATGCATTGATCTTATGAAAAGAAAAGAACGTGATTTGTAAGTCTATTGATTATTACCCGAAAAGAAAGGAAATTGTTTTCTTTTATGGAGGTTAATATTTCTATAAATGTTTTTTCTTGGAAGCCATTAGCACTCACAGAGTTCATTTAGCTCACCCTTTATTTTCTGTTTTTAAATAAAACCTCCCAGGTGCATGCCAGGGGCTTCAGTAGTAGGGACTCCACCTTATGAGTAGTCATCTTCGTCGAGTGCTATTTGTAGGTATTTTTATTTTTCCTGATATTTTGAGAACTATTGCATATCTTTGAACATATTTTGGAAAGTACATTTGTATAAAGAATGGATGTGTATAAAGGTTTTTAAATAGGAAGCATGATGTTGTTTTAGCTTTTCAAAGCCTATTGACGTAACTATTTAAGACTGCATGTGAGTGGATTTGAAGTCCACAATTTGGAGTTAAGAAATTAAGGTGATAATAGAAATGTTTTGAACTCTTACAAGGATTTTGAAATTTTTGGCATGTCAAAATATAGCCGTTGTGTTACTGAAATTTTTATTAAACTAAAAAACAAAACTTCGCTATTCAATGATTGTTCAATGGTTGAATGAAAAGAAAACTGAATTTTAATCTTACAAAATGCGAAGATTTTGGCTAAGCCCTTTCTCATAAAATTTGTAAAATAAGGAGGTAAGTTATGGTTGTACTTGGCAGGTTTTAAGAACCCTTCAGGGGTGTTCCTTATACCAGAGTAAGACCATAAAGTTTTCTCATCACTGTAGACTCTGGACTAATAAAGGAAAAGCACCAAACACGTGAGGTGATTAACAATAAATGACAAACAATGAGTGTGTATTTAAATTGATTTTGTAAAGATGGTTTTTACCTTACTATGAAAAGTATGTTTATGAATAATTCCATTGGTGCTACTACTTGAATTTAAAGGTTAATCTTCATGAGATTTACATATGTTTTAATTTAGCATTGAATTGAGTTTTGAATGCAATTGGAAACTAATGAGATGTACACATACTTTAAATTAGCATTGAATTGCAATTTGCATATGTTTTGAATTGGCATACAAATGGATTTTGAATATGTTTTTAATTGGTATTGAAATGAGGCGCGCTTATGTATTAATTGTGATTTAGCCTGTAGTATACCGTTAGGGCTTTATACATATGAATATAACGATCAGAGTATATCCTAACATGCATGGCAGTGTTTGGGGGCGTATGGCACTAACATGAATGGTGATGTGTCTATCAGTATGTCCTATGAGTCGCCCTCTACGCTTGTGGAGTATATATTGTACTAGCACTGTTACGAGTAAGCGATGCAAAACTAGCTCCATAACTACTGATTTATATGTAGTGTTAGCATCATTATGGGTAAGCGATGCAGATAACAATCGATATATAGAGGTTAACTAGGCACGGGTAAGCGATGCAGAACTAACTTCGTGGCCTTACACTAAGGATACCATATGGTAAAGAAAATTAGTGATAGGCTATGTTTTAAAAGAAAGTTCATGAAAGTATTGCTTGCCATCACTGTTTACCTTACAGGAAAAGTGGAACTTGATTTCAGAAAAATATATATGTTTTGTTTTACGTATGCATTGATCTTATGAAAAGAAAAGAATTTGTGTTTGAAAGAACATTGATTATTACCTGAAAAGAAAAGAAATTGTTTTCTTTATAGAGGTTAGTGTTTGTATAAATGCTTTTTATTGGAAATCAATAACACTCACTGAGCTCGTTTAGCTCACCTTTTATTTTCAGTTTTTAAATAAAACCTCCCAGATGCACGCTCAGGGGCTTTAGTAGCAGGGACTCCACCTAGCGAGTAGTCAACTTTGTCGAATGCAGTTATGTAGGCATTTTTATTTTTCCTTGTACATATTTTTTAGAACTATTGCATATCTTTAAACATATTTTGTAAAGTACATTCGTATAAAAAATGGATGTGTATAAAGGTTTTCTAATGGGATGCATGACGATGTTTTAGCTTTTCAAAGTTTATTGATGTAACTATTTAACATTGCATGTGAGTGGATTTGAAGTCCACAATTTGGAGTTGAGAAATTGATGTGATAATAGAAATGTTTTTAACTTTTACAGGGACTTTGAAATTTTTAGGATGTCAAAATAAAGTTGTTGTGTTGTTGAAATTTTTATTAAATTGAAAAACAAAACTCCGCTATCTACATTTTTTATTGTGAATTGAAGCTTTTCCCTAATAAGGACAATAGCTTCATAGGAACTTTCTAGCCGACTCGGATATCAACTGGAGTGTCATTATAAAGTGTCAGGTAAGTCGCCTAGTCATTACACGATAGGGGCCTGTCAGTGTTCGTATCAGAACCGGAATTTTAAAAATAAGTTGCCTCTAATTTTTACGTTGTTTTAAAAGCGAGGTGACTAATAAAATGTTATGATTTTCATGCATATGATTTAATAAACTGAAAGTTTTACACATTGTAATTTTCTCGAATACATAACACGATGCACAGATAAGGCCGTGGACGTCCAAGAGAGCCATTCCAACGGCTCCTGCACCTGAGTCACCACTGGCACGGGAGGATGACCACATTCTAGAATCAGCAAGTGCCTCCATGAATCAACCACAGTCCCAATCATCAGGGCCGGTAGAACCAACCGGAGTGAGTTTTAATGCAGAACAGATGACTTATATTCTTCCTGTAGCAATGCGACAGTTACGTGAAAGTGTGGAAGCTTCTGGATGCTCAATTTAGCGCATCTATAAATTAGGCACCAAGACTTTTAGTGGGAGTGGAGATCCTGAAAGTGCACTCATATGGTTAGATTAGGCTACGAAGATATACAAAGTTGTTAGGTACACAGATAAGTAGAGAGTTGTGTTCTCCACCTTCCTCCTCAAGGACAAGGCTAAAGATTGGTGGGACGCCATTGAGAGGCAACATCTGGATAAGGTATCTTGGGTAGAATTTCAGAGAGAGTTCATAGACAAATTCTAGCCACAGAGTTATAGGGATGCAAGGGTAGAGGAATTCTTCCATTTAGAGCAAGGTTTGACATCAGTGACAATTTGTGAGAAGAGATTTTTATAACTTGTCAAAAGTGTTTAGTTTATTGCTAATAGTGAAGAGCAGAAGTGCAAGAGGTTTGTTACAGGCTTGAGTCCTAGAATACGGATTCACATATCATTTGCTTCACAGACACACTAAAGGGAATTAGTTGAAGCTATAATAAAAGTGGAGAGAAATGTAACAACAATCACTCAGAGTTCAAGATCAGAACAATCACTCAGAGTTCACTCAGAAATGTAACAACAAACACAAGGTCAAGTTTTTGCATTCACTCAGCAAGAGGCTGATGCCACACCAAAGGTAGTCATCGGTATGATTATTGTTTTTGATCATGATGCATATGCTTTAATAGATCTTAGTGCTACACATTCTTTCATGTCTATAGATTTTTCTGCAAAATTAGGTGTTGAGCCTCAGTTATTAGACATTGGGGTAGTAGTTTCAATTCTAGCTGGGAACTTACTCTTACCTGAAAGAGTATTCGTAGATAGTAAAATATTAATTGGAGGTAAGGAATTCCTAGCAAACCTTATCATATTAGATATTTGAGATTTTAATGTTATTCTCAGAATGGATTGGTTATCCATACATTGTGCAGTGTTGGATTGTTTTAAAAAGGAGGTTAGGCTAAGTGGATTAGGGAAACAAGAGTTGATATTTCATGGATTACAGAAAGTTCTTTCCACTAGTATCATAACTGCCATGGTAGCTAACAGAATGCTCTGTAAAGGATGCCAGGGATATCTAACTTATATGATTAAACAGAATAATAATGAGATTCAACTTGGAGATATTCCGGTGATCAAGGATTTTCCTGATGTATTTCTAGAGGATCTTCCAGGATTAACCCCAGATAGGGAATAGAGTTTCAGATAGATATATCATCAGAAAAAGAAGGATGGGAGTTTAAGGTTGTGTATCGACTACAAACAGCTGAATAGAGTGATAGTTCGTAATCAATATCTGCTCCTGAGGATTGATGATTTGTTCGATCAGCTACAAGGATCTAAGATGTGTTCAAAGATTGATCCAAGATCAGGTTATCATCAGTTGAAAGTCCGCAGCAAGGATGTGTCAAAAACTGTCTTTAGGACGAGGGACAGGCATTATGAATTTTTAGTTATGCCCTTTGGATTAATGAATGCACCAGGTACTTTTATGGATTTGATGAATAGGGTGTTTCAGGAGTACCTAGATAAGTTTGTGATCTTATTTATTGATGAAATATTGGTGTACTCAAGAAGTCAAGAGGATCATATAGAACACCTTCGGATTGTACTACAAACCCTACGAGAGCACCAGTTATACGCTAAGTTTAGTAAGTGTCAATTTTGGCTTGATTCATTTCAGCTAAGGGACTTAGTGTAGATCCCCAAAAGATTGAAGTTGTTACTAATTGGAAACTTCCTACCACTATGATAGAAGTTAGGAACTTTCTTAGATTGGCAAGCTATTATAGGAAAATCGTTGAAGGATTTTCCAGAATAATAAGTCCACTGACAAAGATGATATGAGAAGAGGAGAAGTTTGAGTGATCAGATGCTTATCAACGAAGTTTTGATGAATTGAAAGAAAGGCTGACAACAGCTCCTGTGCTCACATTACCAACGGGGACTGATGGATTTGTAGTGTATAGTGATGTCTCGAGATAGGGATTAAGGTGTGTACTTATGCATAATGATAAGGTTGTAGCCTAGGCTTCTAGGCAATTAAAGAAGCATAAATAGAACTACTTTACCTAAGATTTAGAATTGGCAGTAGTAGTTTTTGCATTGAGAATATAGAGGCATTATTTTTATGGTATTCCCTGTAGGATTTTCACTGATCATAAAAGTTTGTAATATTTGTTTAATCAAAAGGAACTAAACATGAGGCAGAGGCGGTGGTTAGAGTTAATAAAAGATTATGATTGTGTGATAGAGTACCATCTCGGAAAAGCTAATGTAGTGGCAGATGTTTGCACGTAACTATGCAATACACAGTACTCGTTTTATGCTCAAAAACTGCAAGTGTACGGGTCGTGACTTGTAGTTAAAAAGCAGATATCGATCCCATAAGGATTGATGCCCAGACACTACTTAATTTAGACAAAACTTTATTTAAGAAAGAAAATTATTTGATGGAACTAATCTGGAAAATTAAACTAAAATTAAAAAACTAATGATAAACAATAGACAAAACCACGATGCAGAAAATTGGAATCAAGAATCTAAAGATTAGAGATTACTTTGTCCCTATTTTGTCTCCCTCTTATTTTATTAATCGAATTATATCTCACTAAAGATTTTTGAATGTATTCATAACCCTCTCCCAAGGTATAATTAATTGTACCTAATCAAATTAAATGGAATCAATTGAACGATCTCTCAACCTACCCAATGACTCCACCAATTCAATTAGTTATTAAACTATCCTATAGGTGATCAATTGACCTAGCCGAGATCTCTCTTCTAACTAATCAATTGACATAATGATTGTATGTCTATAGGTTTCCAACTCTCGTTATACAATCCTACATAAATAATCTTACTCACTCCCTCGATTTATTGCAAGATACAAAAATAATCAACAATCATCAAAGACAACTTAATTCAATTCAATAAAATAGGAGTTTTAACAAAATAGTTCAAAAGCAATCCCTAAAACTAAATCAGCCAATCATGGTCTCCATAACATCATCAACATTCAAATAAACCATTTTACAAAGAATAAAAGAAGTAAAGTTAACAGAAAATTGAATAAGGAAACTCCTTCTCTTCTTTGCCAAAATCTGGAAATTTTAGTGGTGATGTGCTATTTTCCCCAATCTTGACGATAATCCTTGACTTCAATCCTTCCTCAAGGCTTAAAACATGTGCTCTTCACTCAAGGATGGTGTTTCTACATAAGGGTTTCGTCCCTCCATTATGATGGAGGCTTAATTATTCTTTAATAGTCCAGAAATCTAAAGTTTAATGAAGCCACATATAATGACTCGGATTATAATTCCCACGATCGTGGGAATTGGCATGATTCCTACAATCATGGGAATTTGTAACAGATATACTCCTCTTTTCTTCTCCTCTTTGATCTCTAGCTCAATCTCCAAGATGCTTCATCTTCTTTCCTACATAAAAATAGTCCATTCTTACCCTAAATTATCATCAAACATAAAAGAACAATAATGGAAATCAAACTAAATGAAAACATATAAAATGAATCCTAAACTACAACAATAATCAACAATTATGCAAGAAACACATGCTAATTACTTAGAAAAACATAGACTAATACATAACTATAAACATCCCCACACTTAAATCTTTGCTTGTCCTCAAGCAAAATAAATACAACCAATCAATGCTATCACTTCATTTTCACAAAGAATAAAACATACAATTCCTTAAATTTAAGCCAACTCAAATATCAAGTTAATACACATATGATGACAACTTTTTCGTTGGTATACATCAGCAAACTTAACAGTTGGCACCATCACTCAAAGATAAGTAAAGATGCAAAATGAATCTTCCTCACGGTTTTCACTCATTTCTCTCAAGTGTTTAATGGTTAGTGTTTTGCTCAAATTTCCTTTAGGAAACTACACTATCATAGGCTTGCTAATACACCAATTCTCCTTTACAAAGATTGCATGCATAAATAGATCAAAAGGACTTTTTTAGGGTTTTAATGTGGTAAGGGTTAAGTTAGGTAAAGAGGGAAAAAGGTTAACACAAGCATTCGTAAAGTAAAAAGCAGATAAAACGAGATAACAAAACATAATCCAAGATATACCAATATAACTA
This sequence comes from Erythroxylum coriaceum, assembly GCA_026874005.2. Taxonomy (NCBI): domain Eukaryota; kingdom Viridiplantae; phylum Streptophyta; class Magnoliopsida; order Malpighiales; family Erythroxylaceae; genus Erythroxylum; species Erythroxylum coriaceum. Next base: position 1,343,756 of record JANQAP020000261.1, read on the forward strand.
ATATTTTGCACTTATTGATGCTACTCACTTGTTCTTCCTTTTTCTTTTCTTTTCTTTTTGTTTCTTTTCAATTTTTTTTACATGGAAGAACTATGAATCAAAATAGCACTATATACACTGTAATCTATAGGCAAAAATGTACTCAACTCATCTTGGTAAAATTTTCATAACAATCCCAACTAATGTATTACTTAATACTCTACTAAGCTTGTGAATGGGTAGGCTAATGAATTTCAAGGTTTTAAAATTTTTGGGTGTTTTCAAGAAATAAAAGGTTAAGGTTCAATAGAAGTAGCAAGGGATAATACAAAGGGTAGGTCATTTAAGCCAATGATTAACACAAAAAGGGCTTTAATCATCTCTATTAAACATGCATCTGGTAGACTCAAATCGATTCAAAGCAAGTTTTGAAGGTGATAACCTAAGGAAGTATCACTCAACAAGGAAATAGAATGACTATAGATGGAGTCATATGGGCTCAATCCTCACTTTGGCTCAAATGAAAATTCATTATGCATCTCTACACTACCTCATTGCTTAAATGTCAATTTGTGATTAAGCTTATGTAACTAACTATTTTTCATCACTCTATATGGTTCACTTTCTACTCAAGTAGCCTAATCCAAGTTCAAGCTTGCATTCAATCTAATTCCAACTAGCATGATAGAATCTCATAGTCATATCCATCAGAATGATTTAAATACGGTTCTATTGTTGACACAAAACACTTGATATGCCTAAACATGTAACCTATTTAACAAAATGCAAACAATGCAATTGACAAAGTTAATGTCACCTTCCCACACTTAAAGTTCACATTGTCCTCAATGTGATAAGTTAACCACCAAATAAGAGAAAATGACCTCAAATCAAACAAAAGAAACTGAAACAAGCAAATGACCTCAAACCAAACAAAAGAAAATGATATGAAACCAAACAAAAAATGAAATAAACTAAATAAAAGAAATAACAAAATTTAAAAATAAAAGGGTAAGAAAAGCTTACGAAGATGATGGTGGCGACAGTGTGGGCGAAGAAGTTTAAAAAATTGTTCCTCCGACATAAATTGAGGAACCTCTTCTTCAGGCTGCGCTGTTCCTTGTGGACTTGCCGCGTTTGTGTGCCGAGCTCATTGAGTTAGGATGTCATTTGCTGTTGGTTGGAGGCCATCTAGTCGAGGATGTGTTGAAATCAGTCGACCTCTGCCGGTGCACTCAGTTCCTCCTCTACTGCATCTTCCTCTAGCTCCGGGACTGTTCAGGATGTAGAGGGTCGGGAAGTAGCTGTATTGGTGCCCCTCCTGTTCCTTACTGCAATACACGTCTAAGGATTTCGGAGTTCTATAGAATGGAGCTGGTAGGTGTCAAACTAACAAAAATAATTTCCTTTCCCACAAAATATTATAAATAATATAATGGTGAGCAGGGTCGAACCTCAGAGATCAGTG
>JANQAP020000261.1:1515357-1525436 GCA_026874005.2 Erythroxylum coriaceum
ACTAAATATGTATAATAACATTATTATATATAAATCTAATATAATTAATTGATCATATTATAATAACTATTAATCATACCAAATTTATTATTTAAGTATATTGAAATAATAGGATGAAAAATTTATCAGTCATATAAACTATATAATAATTAACAATTATTACTAATACAGTAACATATACACCAAATATTAATAAAGTAACTATATTTTAATAAATAAAATAATTTCAATAATACTTAGTAATTATATCAAAATTAATTATATTTAAGTATATTTAAATAATATGTATTATTATTCATTATTTCAGACCAAATATGTATAATAAATTATTATATATGTTATATATAATTAATCGATTATATTATAATAAATATTAATTATATCAAAACAAATTCATTAACTATTTTAATTTTTTAAGTATAAGCATATTTATATTATAGAATGAAAAAATTTTGAGTCAAAAAAAACATCGTGAAGGAAAAATAAATCACGCCTGTGACGTAACAGTCACATGCGTGACAAAAATTTGATAAGAATGAAAAGTTAGAAAAAGAGAAAATAAACATAAAGTAAAGAAAACGTTTTCTTTTTCTTTTGATATGTTGAAATCTGATCGAAGTTGGAACTTTATGATTTGCATGAGTTTAATAAAAACAATAAACGTTTATGATCCAAGTAATAAAAAATTATTAACGGCCGTGAATTAACAACAAAAAATCCATCATATAGATATCCAGAATTATATCTAGAATTATATGATGTCTAGAACATTGAGTTTAAGATAATATGAAATAAAAGCACAAAAAGTACACAAGTCACATGATCATTTTTTTTCTAATAAAAGCACAAAAAGTACACAAGTCACATGATCATTTTTTTTCTAACAGAAATAGCTTATGAAAGTTTAGGTTTTTTATTACTGGGATCACCATCTGTATCTGATTGTGGTGTGGATTCAGTATGGCTGATGATCATATCTACATCTGATTGCGGACTGGGTTTAATATGGCTGAATCTTTTATGAAGGCATTGCCTGACTAATAAAGAAGATTCAGCAATATGTTCTAATGATATAAAAAATCAAAGTATATTAAGCACAGAATATATAAGGTGACATTATTTTTTTAAACAAAATACTGGATAGATAACTAACAGTTGATAATATAATTAATGTAAAAAAGAGTTTACATAGTTTGATAAAGATGAAAACGTTAAAACTGAATGAATAAAAAATGACAAATAACATATACCTAAAATATGCCGAGGTGTAATTTCAGCACTGTCATGTTGATCAGTTGAAATTTGGTCATCTTTTGGGGGTGAAGCTGAAGCCTTTTCTAGTTCATCGTCATCAATTTCACGGTAATACATAACAGTAAATCATTGCATAATAGTAAATCATTTGTTGGTTTGACTTGAAGAAGAAATGTTTTGTTTCTCAATTCTGCATACACCTTTTCTAGAGGAACTTCCATGTTCTTATTATAGGAATGCAAAAATGTCAATTGTTAGTGACATAGCCATATAAAGATAATTGTTGTCATATTAAATTGCACATGTAAAAAAATTATATCGAAAAATATAACCTCATTGTAATATTGCATAGCTTCAACTACGGTGAAATTCAAAAGTTTTTCAGCGAGCTCGTCAAAAATAGAAGCCATGATAGTCCCTATTTTGTAGGTCAAATCCACGTCATATCGACATCTATATCAAAAGTTAGAATAGAAGAAAAATAGGACATTATATCTAAAGTTAGAATGTATCTTAATTAGAAGAAAAAAATGATATTAAATGAAGCTGTAATGAAAAAAAATGGACATTAAAATTAAAAGATGTCAGGGTGTGTGAATAAAAAGATCACATGAAGAAAAGGTCATGGGTCAAGAGTGTGACTTGCTTAGTCACACCCGTGAGGAAGAAAGTGTCACGGGTGTGACTTAACAAGTCACAATAGTGACATCAAGTTACAGTCACGGGTGTGACTCATTCCCATGTCATGCAAGTAAAAAAGTCACAGGAGTCACACCCCTGACATCTAAGTAGAAAACGTCGAAAATTCAAAATCCAGAAGCAAAAAGCAGTAAATTGAAGAGAGAAAAGAGAAGAAGCAAACCTTGGTTCGTTTAGCTGTAAGTTTTTCTCTGCAAGAATTACACGTGAATGCAACTCCATAGGTAGCAGCTGTAGAACGAAAACATCTCTTACAGGCCATATACTAGTATGTTTACAAGATGTGTTGGAAGGAAATTTTATCTTTAATCCATGATATCTGCAAATAACTCACAATAAGATTTCTATCAAAAAAATTAATACGAAATCTTTTATAAGAATATATAGTTGTAGTTACCTTGCTGGTAGAATTTAAGAACATGATTTTGGTGATTTTCTGATGAGATCCAAAGGATTTATCAGGATTGTATCTCAAGTAAGATCGTTTGCTAATAAGGTTTTTAATTTCCTTATGATTTCGTCGTGCCCTGTAAGATAATTATTATAAAAATGAAAGCATCAAAATTTTATAAAATTTCTATATAATTTTATTGATAGTTGAAGTAAAGATATATAATTTAATTGATTGTCGGAGCAAAGATGTTGGAGTAAAGATAAGGCAGTACCAATTTTTAAGATCTGCAACTTCCTGTATCTGTGGATCAATAAGAATTGCTGAGTCGAACCGGGTTGATAATGCAACACCTAAAATTTTGAATTATAACTTAAAAATTAAATAAAAAGATAACAAATAAAATGTAATATTATGATTAAGAAAAAAAACCATTATAGAAGTTCACTTTCAGTCTTCTTCACACAATTATTGGATAAGAGTGCAAGGATTCAGTAATTTGTTGGCCCTTGTTGATAACAAAAGAATTCCACATCGACAGTACAACCGTTTGTTGTCTAATAAAAAAAATGTCAGAAAAAAGAAAGAATTTATCTCAATTTCATGCAAAATACAAAGAATAATAGAGACTTAAAATTTCTCTTTGTTGGCAACAACAAATTTCTGCATAGTTGAATTTCTTCCATCTTTGTTGATTTCTTTCTTATCTAAGACTTCAATAACCACTGCCAAAATATCTATCACGTGTTAAACATAAATATAATTAGATACAATAGACAAAAATTATGAAGAATGTATAAAGAAATAGATTAAGGGTCTAACCAACCGATTTTTATTTGTCGTCTATACAGTTGACAAGATCGGCGAAAGGTGTATAGTTAAATTTGACTGGGATGATGGTATCATCATCTGGTACAGGTTCAATGATAGTGTGACTCGTAATTATCCATTGTATTTTCAAATCTTCAGTTTGATATTGAGTCGGAATTGGCTTCACAATGGCATTAGAAATAATATATTTCTTACATGGCTGTAAAATGTGGCTCATTCGTTGGATATCATTATTGAATATAATACCTTCAACTTGTGATCCCTATTAATGATAAAGAAATTATTAATAATTAAGTAAAAAAACATGTTAAATGAAGAAAGTGTAATTATCATACCTCAGAATCAAAAAAGATAAATTTTTGTCTCTTTGATGGTGTACCAGGTGAAGCGACAACATGTTGTTTTTCTTGGATGATAATTTCACAAGACCACCATTAAGCACCAGGTAAAATATCCTTAATCAATAAACAGTTTTCCATCCTGAAACAATTTGTTTAATGAATTAGTCAGGAGAAAGAGTTTTTTTATATGAAATGAAATTATATCAAGTTGAAAAGAAACAACCAACATACCCCCTGAGAACTCTATCTTTTATAATTTGACTAATTGAAAATTTTCATGAAACATAATATTTCTTATCTTTTGATCAAACTTTGAAGATTCAAAAGTTCCTGAAATAATCAGAACTTTAACTGATTCAGGAGTTCGAGCTCTTGACAGAGCCACATATAATTGTCCATATGAGAATACAGGCTGATGAAGATAAATTCCTACATGATCAAGTGTTTGACCTTGGGATTTGTTTATGGTCATTGCAAAACCCAAACGAATAAGGAACTGTGTTCTGACGAAAGGTATCCCATTTTTTTCACTTTCTAAAGATTGTAAGGAAATTTTAGGTATAAAAACCAATTTTCCTTTGTGAGGTCCAAACTCAATTTCTACAGAAATTGTATGATCTTTTAATTGTCTACATATCAACCTTATCTCATTGCACAGTCCCTCAGTTGGATTCAAATTTCTTAGTAGCATAATTGGGGAGCCTTCTTTGAGTGAGAGTTTGTATTGAGGTAGGCCTTTAGGATTTAAAGAATTGAGAAAATTTTCATAATCAGCTTGATGTCTTCGGTAAACCGTTTTGTCAAAACTCATGTATGAATGCATATTTCCTAACAATTTTTGAATCATCATGTCATTGATTTCGTCCAACAATTGTTCGTTGGACATAATACGCATCTGTTTATCATCTGATACAGATCATATGAATATAAGGTTAAGTCAAGAAAGACGTTTTCAAGTAACATAGTCAAGGTAACGATGCATTAGAAAAATGTAAATGTAATTGTAAAAAAAGGATAGTAAAATATATAATGGAAAAAATCGTAACCTATTAAGAGACTCATCCTTGCTATCACAAGGAATAACCAATTCTTTTGGCAAGGATATTTGATCTTGCTTATCTACTGGCTCAGTGCCTTCTCTAACGCGTAATAAAATTCACAAAAAGCTGGATTTGATATAGCTCTCATATTTATCATCAAAGAGAATTTACACATTTGTCGCAAAAGAAGTGAATTTAGAAGACTCGAATCAATCAATCAATTTTTGTTTTGTAGCTTGGTCAATAACCGACTAGGTTTGACAAAAATCAACACCAAATACAACAAATCTTCCTCCAAAAGGTTTATTAGAGTCTAAGATATCGTGAAGCAAATCATGAAATGTTTCAATGGCTTCTCGATTTGCCATGGAAGCCTCGTCCTATAAGATAAGACTGTATTCAAATATCAATTTTGCAATACTGCTTTGTTTGCTTAATTGACAAACTTTTTTCTTCAATAAATCAAGTGAGATTTTAAATCTTGAGTGAGCTATCTTACCACCTGGAAGGACTGATGCTGCAACACCCGATGTAGCAATAGCAATTACAATATGTCCCTGTGACCGTAAATTTGCAAGGAGAGCTCGCTATAAGAAAGTTATTCCAGTTCCTCCAGGACCATCAATAAAAAAACTTCCATCACTTGAAACCAAAACTGAATTCATAATTAAATCAAATATGTACTTCTATGCATTATTCAACCTTGATTGTAATAATAGGTCCTCTGGATCAACCTGTATATTCATCTCATTTTGTATTTCCTTAGTTTGATGTTGATGATAATCAACATGAAATTGATAATTAGCATAATGATAATCGGTCAAGCTTTTCCCCATTTACTCTAGAGATTTATTAATATCTTAAAGGGTCATTTTTGTAATGTCATCAGATGTATACATACTATACGAAGAAGAAGCATACTGGTAGTCAGAACAAAGGTCATCCTTGAATCTTTCCCAGAGCTGCTTAGGATCTGTCGGTGAACAAAAGAACAAGAGCGTAGCAAATAAAAGTCTGAGCGACGCTAGCATTTAAAACATAACAGCTTCCTTAAGCGTTTGTTGTATATAAGAGTCAGACGCTAGTAATCCTAATTGCAATGCAGCCTCCCTGAAACAGATTTTTTCTGACCATCAACAGTTAACAAGTTATCAAATGATGTTGGTTCTTTAACATGTGTGAGTAATAACCTCAAGTAATACGTTTCTCCTTCTCTAGGGTCAATAGTAACAAATCTTCCTATTACTTTTCCTCAGCTTCTTTCCGACCATGATTTTGTTTTTCGATTCCAAACAAAATGTTCCGAAAAATCTTTATACAGACATTTCATCTTTTCTGTCTTTTTATTTGTCAAATTCATCTTGAAAAATTCAGTTAGCATTGTTTTCGAGAATTCAATATTTCTTAACAAATAAAACAAATCTGCATTTTTGTCAAAGGAAATAAACTGTTGATTTGAGAGATGAACTTGCAGTATATAAACTGATGGATTATTCTCTGCTAGACGAAATTCATATATACACCATAAAGCTTCAGGAGGTGAAATCCAACGACCCTCTTAGAAATTACTGATTTCATCAATATCAATTGAGCTATCTTGATCAACAATGCTAAATTTGACAAGGTCATGGCCCTTAAAGACATATTTGTATAAGTACTTAACAAGCTTCACAGTTGAACATATTTCAATATTTTTGTGACAATCAAGTAGCATTAAAAGGTACGGATTATGAGGAACCACCCACCTATTATCAATCTCATGTCTGCAAATTTTCGCTTTCCTGCCATCGCCTCTTCGTCTATAGCATGGATAACTGTCTTCACCATGAATAGTAAAGGAGCAAAATTCTTGGGATAATGGTTTTTGCATACACCATTTCTCATACAAGGGTAATCTCTATTCATAAAACCACAAGGACCGTGAATCATATGCTTAATGATGAGAGAATATAATCGTGAATTTTAAACAGGATCAAGTATTTCAATAGATATGATCTGATCGTAAGAATCTGGATTTAGCAATTTAAATTGCGGCTTAAGTATTAGTAATAAATGAGCATGAGGAAATCCATGCTTCTGAAATTCAATAACATAAACAAATGAGGCCACATCTCCATAGATTTTTTTATCAACTCATTTTCTAGAATTTCAAATTTAGCTCTGAATACTCTAGCCAATAAATCCGGTCTATCTTGTTCCTTTTCATGAAATTTAAGATTATCTTGCATTTCTCTCCACATAGGGTTGTAAGTCATAGTGAGAAAAATATTTGATTTACCATATTTTTGTACCAAAGCCATCACATCAAGATAATGTCATTTCATGTCCCTTGGACCGCCAATAAATGAAGTTGGGAGAACAACTCGACGACCAATTCTAGAGCCTTCTGTTTGACCAATGGTAATACTATCCAAAACACCCTGTAAAATTTCTGTTCGTATCTCATTCTGTTTTTTCTATGGAAATCAAGTCGGGTCGTTTCAATCTTGTTATAAGTACCCACAACAAATTGTTGAAGTAGTCTTAAGCTATAGAGCAGTATAGATTCATCATTATCTCTCATTGAGAGCCGATAGCAATAATATTCTCTAGTAGAAACCAAACCATCTTCACAGTATCCTTCTTCAGCAACTAGTAGTAAAGAAGATAAATTTGATAAATAAAATGGTGGAATTAAATAATATTTGATAAACAACAAAAAAAGATAAACTTGTCTATGTTTTCTACAGTGAATAATTCAGATGGATTAGTAAAGGAGTTCAAATGAACATCACTCTCTTCATCCAAAACATTCCTCCAGTTTTTTTGTGAAATCAACCTCTTAATGCCATGATGCCATCTAGATTCACCGCGAGGGAATAAAAATGGATATTGAAGCGGGTCATAACATGCATAATAAGACTGAATTCTATAACTTGTATCCAAGTGAGCATAGACTTGGATGTGAGGGCATTTATCAATTTTTTCATCATTAATTTCAGCCCATATAGTAGCCACTTGTGATGCAGTAGGAAGATTATAAACACGTTAATCAAGGCTAGGATAACATCTCAGAACAACTTCATGATTCTCAAGTGATGGAATATCTCTAAGACTTCGAAAGAACTTGGCATAAGGATTATCTTGTAGAATTGCCATAATCAGTTTTAATGTACTCTCACGAAGTTTATCACAACTGTTAGTCCTTCTTTTTAGTTTCTCGTCAGTATCAAAGAAATAGAGTTGGATTCCAGATACCTTATTGGTTGTTGGCACTAAACTGTCAAGGAAATGGTAAACTTGTCCTTGAACACAAAATGTATAAACCCCTTTCTTGTTTTTTGTTAGTTCTCAATCATACTTAACTCCATAGGAAGTAAAAGCTACATTGTTATTGTATGTACGAATATTCTTCCTGAAATGTTCTGATTCTTCATCATTGCCAAAAAATAATCATTTCAAACCATAAGGCATTTGAGGAGCAACAATGGAAATCTATCCTGATGAACAGCAGAATGATGGAGGTTTAAGATAAAAACGTTTTGCATGACAATGTTCACAATTTGGAACAAAACGAAGCTGTTAAGGCTCAACAGGTAAATTTTGCAAAGCTGCTAACTTTGAGGAAGAGCGTCGATGATTTATCCCTTAAAACATATAAAAATAACATGATCACTTTGTGCAGTAGTCATATAAAAAATAGTAAAAATATAGGTAAAAAATTTATACCTTGATTAACACGATTTACATTAAAATCGAAAGACCGATTTTGTATTTGTTGACTAGAGGATTGATGACTAAGAAGTTGATTGCTGGAAGGTTCACTATTAACGAAAGAACAGCTATGTTGATCAGTAATTGTTTGATGAAGCGCGGGCAAAGTAACGCTTCTCTTTTTTGTAGCTCGAGTTTCTCTAAGTCTTTGCAAGAATTCTTGTTTTTTTATTTTCTGGCATTTCAGCATATTTTTGACGCCTTTTGGCATTTCTATCCATATCTGAATGCCTGAATGTTGACAACATTGACACTTTTTAAAGCATCAAAATATCTGTAGTAACAATATTTGTGAAATATATATATAACTATATATATAATAAATATAATTTAATGTATATTATAAATATTATTAAACGAGATATGTAAAAAAAGTATATATTACATCAATAAATGTTGGGTATAATTAAAAAATGTAAAAATATAACAAGCAAAAAAAATGAAGCAATAATATCAACTTTATCTATGAATATAACACAATACATGTAACAAATCATAGATTTAATAAAGAGTTTATCACGAAACACTAACATTAACTGTATTTGTTAATATAAAAAAAAATCTATCAAGCATACATTTAACAAATAAGGTTAACCATACATTTAACAAAAATCTAACAAACCATATATTAAACAGATAAGGTTATTCATACATTTAATTAATCAGCAAAAAATTTTAGAAGCTTGCATAATAATATGGGTTGAATATAGGGTAAGATAAATAAAGGATCTAGAGATATTTAAAAAAGTTAATTCATGGCAATATGATGTAAGCCAGTATATCAATAAAGTAAAGTTTTATATGTATGTTATGAAATATGGAAAAATAAACAAGAAACTAATTATCATATCAATGAAAGTATACCAAAATATTATATAATACATTTTTGTGACATAATTAAACATACCTTAATAGCACAACAGTGAAGCAGGTAATAAGAAGAAAACCTAAAAAGAATGAAGTAAAATGCGGTCAGCAAAACAATTTCAGAAAAAGCGAATAGTTTAATTGCGGATATGAATCGATATTTATGAAAATGAAAACTAATTATTTATCATGTATTTTGTACATACACAACATATGCAAATTATTAAAGAATTTTAATTAATGTTTGAAAGGAAAAATCCATCATTCATAATTTCTTAATTAAATAATTTTTTGTTTTCATTTTCAATTAAATATAATTAGATTATAATTAAGTAAAATATAATGAGTGCATAAATTTTTGCTCATTTTTAAATAAATTTTATTTATGTGTAATTAATTGATAAATTAAAATATAATTAACAGATCGATAAATGTTAAAATAATTTGTTTATTAATTTATTAAAATTAAATAAAGATTATTATTCATTATTAGTTATTGAAACGGATGTGAATTCATAATTTAAACCCCAAATACTTAATTTAAATTAAAATACAAAAAAATTATTAAATATCAATAAAAAAATTTAGTCATTGGCCGTGATTTGCAGTAATGGGTGTGAGTTAAATAAGATTGCGTTTGGATTTGCGGTGCAGTGAAGATAAGTACTTATTCACTGCAGTTTTTAAATGCAGTCATATGTTTGGATCTGCGGTGAACAACCAGAGGTTGGAAAAAAGTGCGGTGCCACTGCAGAAATCAATAAGCAGAAAAAACGTTGCGGTAGGAAACTGTTTGTACGGTAGAAATTTTACTTTTCATTAATAACCTTCACTACAAATATTATTTTCCATTATACTCTTAATTAATATGACTAATAATATATTTTTATGAAATATTTTATT
>JANQAP020000261.1:1616774-1635507 GCA_026874005.2 Erythroxylum coriaceum
AAAAGAAGATAAACCGATAATGGTCAAGGTGTTGGAAATAAGCTCACGTATTACGATATTCTGCATGGAAGTCGGGGTCTGGGAGCGGGTCCCGACAGTAACCAAGCCCACTAGGTGCATAATGTTTGTTGCTTAAAATTTTTTTTATGGTTCTTGTTATTTGTGAAACCATTAGTTTAGAATTTAGAAGTCAATTTATAAAAGATTAGGAGAATTTCCATGCCATATACTTGGTTTACTCAACCAAACATATGCAGGGATAATTATTGATAGCTTAAAAATAATTTAGTCCATTTGGCCCAATAAACAATTTAGCCAACAAATGGAAGAAGCCTAGAAATAAAAACCCTGTATATATATATATATATATTAGCTAGAGAATTTAATGGCAATAAAAGAAACTAGGGATGAGGGAGGAAATGAGCTAAATTCGCATAAGCCTAGAATGTGGAATCAGAAAATGGTAGAAGCAGTTAACACGAACATGGCTAAGTGGGTTAGAAGTTAAACAATAATGGGAAGTCTAGAACATTAAAGTTAAGGAGATAGTGACAAGTAGTTAGCCAAATATAAGGAAGTAAGCAGTTATAGCAAAAACTATTTAAGGATGAGAGGTGTTGAGGCAAGTTTTAATCTATTTAAAACCCTCATTATATTGAAAGCACACAGGTCGTCGGTGTAGTATGTGAGGTGTTAAATCCCTTAAGGAGTTGACGAACTAATCTAATTTTAAGTTATCTAAGGCCTAGAGAATTATTAAAACGAAAATAAAAACGAACAAAAAAGTAAATATATAAAGATGATTGACAAAAAATTAATTAGTAGAATTAACACAAGCGAAATCAAATATTGAGCACCACCAAATTTACAATGGGAAATCACACAAGAAAATTTACTAAATTATGAGAAAGGAATTTATCCTATTATCAATGCTAACCTAATCACTTTTGTGTTAATGTGGTGTCAGCTTTAGACTATCAAAGGGTAGATTACTCTCTCTTGAGTTATAATCACTAAGCTCTAATTGATCAGGTTTCCTCTGAATTCTCTTCGTTCTTCAATATGTGATCTGAAACACTAACAAATACATCAAGGCACCTCAAATACACAAAATTTAAGCTCAATAACGTGCACTACTAATTCAATTTAACCATTAAACACATACTAAACTACCCATTAAAACATTATGCAACCTACCATTATCAACATCCCCATACTTAAACTTTTGCTTATCCTTAAGCAAAGACAAAACAAGCAAAACAAAAACACACCAAACACAATTATCAACAAAATAGACACATATGCAATAATGGGTCAGTGGCATTAAACTTCACAAAACAAATTTAATTGCAAACATAATCCCTCAAGTTATTCTACTTACTAACTTGTGAAATTAATATCTAAGTAATTTGGACTAAATATACATACTAATCAGGATTTCATGTCACATTTATTCACTCCTATCATTTAAACATATATATTGTAATTATTTGGTCAATCAAAATTGTAACTATCCTTAAATGGTTTTTCATAAGAAATTATGGTTTTCACAAGATCAGTAGGATTTATTAAATGACACACTATATTTGTTAATTTTATTAACATAAACCTAGCCTTTTGACGCAAAGGCAAACACTTGTGATGAATGTCCCCTGGTTACTCAACTAGGTCATATTTTTATTAAGCAGCTTGGTTGGAATGTCATTATGGCCTTTTAACTCGAAGGAATGTCATTATTAAGCAACTAGGTGATGAATGTCCCCCGATTACTCAGCTACATCACATTCTCAACTGGCTACTAGCTCTATTCATAATCTGATTTGTTTTAAATAGGGCCAGTGGAATAGTTATTTGTACTCTATTCATAATATGATTTGTTTCAAATAGGGCCAATGGAATAGTTATTTGTTTAAAAATTACACATTATATATATATATATATATATATATATATATATATTCTTGCCTACCTCATTTCTTAAGCTAATCATTCTCATAAAAAGAACTAACGATGCTACTTATTTGATTAGCCTAAAATTATAAATGAACATGGTAAATTCCTAGAGTGAACAAACCAACATCATGTACTAATTAATATGCATATTAACTGAAGTAACCTATAACACTAATTTCTCAAGCTATTAAAGTTTAGCAACCTAAAGGACTATGTTAAAAACTAAATTGATTTTGTTAAGTCTTTGCCATTGACACATTCACACGAATCACATCATGTAATGCTAAACAAAACTAACATGCAACATGCTAAATTCTCATTCAAACAAAAAACATAATAATGTATACAACCCTCCCCACACTTGGACAACACATTGTCCTCAACGTGAGAAGAACAAATAAGTAATAAATAAGGTGGGAATAAAAATTAATAAAACATGAGAAACATGAGAACAATTGAAATTAACAATAAACTAAAAGACAAGGGTTAGAGTATAAAATCGTCATGGTGATTGAGGTGGTAATGGTGTCGGAGGTGGAATCTCATCTTAATACTGAGATTGCTTTCCTTTCTTGTAATTGATTAACAAAGAGTAAGAGAATTAATAAGCCAACCCAGTCTAAATCATTAAGACTTATTTATGGAATTTAAAAGAAATCTAATTACATAAAAATTTAAATCTAATTACAAAAAGTGCTAAGTTATGCTCATTAGCTTGGCTTTGCGTCCTTGGAAGCATGTTCAATTTTCTAAAAGGAAAGAGATTACTTCTTTTGTCCTTCAGAATCACTTCACTAAGATACGATTTGTAGTGATGCCCATTCATTTTAAAAGTTTCTTTGTTTTCATTTTCCAATTTAAGGCTCCATTATTAAAAACTTGGGTGACTATAAAAGGTTCACTCCATCGAGATTTCAGCTTTCTTAGAAATACTCTCAACCTCGAATTAGACAACAAAACTACATCTCATACCTTGAATTCCTTTTGCTTAAGATGAGATTGGTGCCATCTCTTCACCTTCTCCTTATAAAGTTTAGCATTTTTGTACGCATTGGAGCGAAACTCTTCGAGTTCATTTAGTTGCAGGAGTCGTTTTTCACCCGCTTACTTCCAATTGAAGTTTAAAGGTCTCATCGCCTAATATGCTTAATACTCTTGCTTTATAGGAAAATGACAAGCCTTATCATATATAAGCTTGAAGGGAGTCATTACGATAGGTGTTTTGAACACTATGCTATTAACCCATAAAGCATTATCTAACTTTAATGCCTAGTTCTTCCTAGGACTATTCATCTTCTTTTCTAGATTTCGTTTCAACTTCCAGTTAACGACTTCCACTTGATCACTCGTTTGTGGGTGATAAGGAGTAGCAATTCGATGGTGGACTATGTATCTTTTTAGGAGGGCATCAAAAGATCTATTGTAGAAATGTGTTTTTCCATCACTTATTATAGTTCTTGGCACTCCAAATTGGTTAAATAACCTTCTGATAGACTTCTGGATAACTTTCCCATCATTAGTTAGAGATGACATGGCTTCGGCCTAGCGAAATACATATTCCACCCCTACTAGAATGTACGTGTTCACTATAGAATATAGAAAAGGCCCCAAAAAGTTGATGCCCCATACATTAAAGACTTCAACTTCTAAATTGTTAGATAAAGGCATCTCATCTCTTTTGGAGATGTTGCCTACTTTTTGACAGTGATCACACCTTACCGCGAAAACTTTAACGTCCTTAAACAAATGTTGCTAATAAAATCCACACTTAAATACTCGAGCTACCCTTTTTTTTGCTCCATAGTGGCCGGCATAATGAGCTTCGTGACATTGTGTTAAAATATCCAACATTTCTTCATCTGGAACATATTGTCTTACTAAACCATTAACATATGTTCGATACAAGATTGGTTTATCCCATAGATATCGGATGCATTCATACAAGAATCGTTTCCACTATTAATATGATAGATTAAGGGGAAGTTTACCACTGACAATATAATTTACGATATCAGTGAACCATGGTGTCACCAGGTTGTTAAGTAACATCAGGGTTTCATCAAGGAAGTTCTTATTAATATCATCACTTTGCTCATATTCCCCTCCTTCTAGACATGATAAATGGTCTGCAACCACATTCTTCACTCCTTTCTTATCTTCTATTTCTATCTCAAACTCTTTTAATAGTAGCACCCATCGAATAAGTCTCAGTTTTGTGCCCTTCTTGGCCAAAAAAAATTTAAAGTAGCATGGTCGGTGAATACAATCACTTTAGACCCCAAGAGGTACGACCGAAACTTGCCACATGTATATACCACTGCTAGTAATTCCCTTTTTGTGGTGGTGTAATTAAGTTGAGCTCTTGTAAGGGTCTTGTAACCTTTTGTCTCTCTTTTGACCCAATACGCAACTTATAGCCTGGTCACTCGCATCGCACATGACCTCAAATGGGAGTATCTAATTAGGTGGCATTAAGATTGGGGCTAATGTTAGTGCCTCCTTTATTTGATTAAATGTTGGTAAACAATTTTCATCAAAAAGGAAAGGCATATCTTTGACTAACAAATTTGTCAAAGGTCTTGCAATTTATGAGAAATCTCTGATAAAATGACGGTAGAACTCAGTATGACATAAAAATCCTTGCATAACCTTGATGTTGATTAGAGTTGGGAGTTTCTCTGTAAATTTCATTTTCACCCTGTCCACTTCAAATCCTTGGTGTGAAATCTTATGCCTGAGCACTATCCCCTCCTTCACCATAAAGTGGCACTTTTCTCAATTCAGCACTAAATGTGATTCTTCACATCTTTAGAGTACCCCATCCAAATTGGTTAGACACATCTCGAAAGAGTCTCCAAAAACTAAAAAATCATCCATAAAAACTTCCATTATGCCCTCAATCATATCTGTGAAGACAGACATCATGCATCTTTGAAATGTAACTGGGGCATTGTATAATCTAAAAGGTATCCGTCTATATGCAAAGGTATCATAAAGACATGTGAATGTGGTCTTTTCTTAATCTTCGAGGTATATGAATATCTAATTGTATCCTGAGTAACCATGCAAGATGTAGTAGAACGAGTGACCAACCACTCTTACTATCATTTGATCTATGAATGGGAGAGGGACATGGTCTTTTTTAGTCACCTTATTGAGCTTGAGATAGTCTATGCACACTCTCCATCCTGTGACTGTTCTTGTTAAAATTAATTCTTCACTTTTACTCTCCATTACAATCATTACACCTTTCTTTGGTTCACATGGTACCGGGTTGACCCATTCACTATCAGATATGGGATAGATTATCCCCGCATCTAAAAGTTTTACTACTTATTTCTTAATCACTTCTTTCATATTAGGGTTTAACCTAACTTGACATTTCTACACCACCCTATATCCTTCTTCAAGGTTTATTTGATGAATATATGCATTTGTGTTTATACCTCGAATATTGAATATTTTCCATCCTATGGCTTTCATCCACTTCCTAACAATAGCTACCACCCTCATCTGTTGTTTCTCATCTAGTTGGCTAGAAATGAAGATGGGTAAAGTTTGACCTTCATCTAGGAAGGTATATCTGAGGTGTGTAGGCAAAGATTTAAGCTCTAAAGTTGGTGGTTTCTCTATGAAGGGTGGTATAGGTGCTTCAGTTCAGATTAATATGTCTTGATGAGTTTGAACACCTGACTCCTCTATCTCATCAGCTCCTTCAAACTCATACTTGTTCTCCTTTTTTTCTATATAGTCTCTCTCCACTTCTATTGATTTCACCTCTATAATGCAACTCTCTATTTGTTCTTGCATACTTTTATCCATAATGTCAATTTTCATACATGCACTACTTTCCTTCGGATTCTTTAAAGTCTTATTCCTATTAAATTCCACTTGATCTTCACCAATTCGAAGTGTCAGTTTTCCTTCATGAACATCGATTAATGTTTTTACTATGTTCATGAAAGGTTACCCAAGAATCAGTGGACAGTTCTTATCCTCCTCAAAGTCTAGAACCATATAGTCCACAGGGATAATGAATTTATCCACTTGCATTAAAATGTCTTCCACCACTTCAAACGTTCTTTTAATAGATTGATCAACCAACTGAATTAGCATTGATGTTAGCTTGACCTCGCTGAGCCTTAATTTCCAAAAGATTGATAAGGGCATAAGATTGATACTTGCCCCTAAATCGCAAAGACACTTTGTGAATTCAAATTCACCAACTACAAAGGGTATTATGAAACTCCTTCGATCTTTCAGCTTGGATGGCATCTGGTTGGTTACTATTAAACTATAGGTTCCTGTTAAAGCTACCATTTGGTTATCTTCTCAAGTACGCTTCTTCGATAATATGTCCTTCAAAAACTTGCATATTTGGGCATGTGTTCAAAACCTCAATGAATGAAAGATTTATTTACAAGTCTTTAATTTCTCCATGAATTTCGTAAATTATGCATCCAGTTTAGTCTTTTACAATCATTGAGGATATGGAACTTTGGGTGGATATGGCAGAGGAGCAACATAAGGAGGGTATTTGCTCATATCCACGTCTTTTTCTTGGTTTTTCTGAATGGGAGGTGGGTTTGCAACTTTTGTCTTTATGGGTTGCTCAAGTTCCTTCCCATGTTGAAGTGTGATAGCTTTTAGTTGCTCTCTCAATGTTGTGACGGAACTACTTGAGAGACTTCCTACACTTTATACAGACAAAGTATTTGACAATTAGCTCAATTGAACCTCTAAATTGTGGATGGATGAAACATAATTCTTTGTTACTTGTTTGAATCTACCTTCTAAACTCTTTTGAACATCATCTAAGATTCCAAGCTTCTCTAAGATTTTATCCAATTTAGCTTCTGTGAAATTTGGTTTCTCTTATTGGAAACCATATGGCCCTTGAGGTCAGAATTGACCTCCAACATTGTTTGACTACGAGAAGTTTGGATGATTCTTCCACCCAAGATTGTACGTGTTTGAATAGGGATTATTCACTCCTCCACATCTAAACTATGCTCCCATATACTTAACTTGCTTTGTTTCATTACCTTGCGTCAGGAAGCAGTTGATGGTATCATGATTATCCTGGCCACAAAGCTCGTATCTTTGTTGAATTGCCTTAACAGGGACTGAAGAGGAAGCTTTCATGCTGTTCAGTTGTCGTGTTAAGCTGTCAATTTTTGCTTGCATTTCTATCATTTGGTTAACAACTATAGCTCCCTTCTATTCTTGGACAGTTATGTGTTGTCTACTGCGATCATTCTTCTACAGATAGTTGTTACTGGTCACTTCTTCAAACAACTCCTCCACTTCATCAACAATCTTTCGCATAAGCCATCCACCTAATGCTACATCTATGGTACCTCTCGTGGGTGGATTGACTCCATTGTAGAATGTTTGCAAAAGAAATTCTTTTGGTAGATTGTGGTGTGGACAACTCCTTTATAATTCTTTATATCTCTCCCACACCTTATAGGGTGATTCCCAATCATTATGTTGGAAGTTCGTGATTTCTTTTATCATCTTCATAGTTTTAGTGAGGGGAAAATACTTGTCCATGAATGCACGTACTAATTGCTCCCACGTTGTGACGTTTGAGGGATTGAGAGAGTGATACCAAGCTTTGGCTCTATCCTTTAATGTAAAGGGAAAAAATCTCATCGTAACAGCATCTTCTGACATCCTATGATATCGAAAGGTATCACATATTTTGAGGAAGTTCACTATATGTGCATTAGGATCCTTATTGGTCAGTCCGTAGAATTGCACATTTGTTTGTAACATGTTCTGTAAGGTTAACTTTATTTCTAATGAAGGTGTTTGAATAGGAGGTCTAGCAACACCTTGATTGGTTGCATTAAATCCTGGTCTCATGAAATCCGTGAGGGTCCACAGTTGGTTCCCTTGATTTCCTCCTTGCTGAAACTCTTGATGAAATTCTTCAGCCATTAATTCTTTAATTTCTTTTTTTGGCATTTGGCTCTTCGAATGGCTCGTTCCAAGTGAGTGATGTCGAGTGTTAGGGTTTTAGCAATCCAACTTGAACTTTGAGTGACTCTTGTATTCATGCAAATGCACGGACATAACAGTGATGAGAATACCTTAGACTACAAGAACTAAACTAATCCTACTACTCTCTGGTAGCGATGCCAAAAACTTATTGAGGCAAGTTTTAATCTATTTAAAACCCTCAATATACTGCAAGCACACAGGTTGTGGGTGTAGTATGTGAGGTGTCGATCCCTCGAGGAGTTATCGAACTAATCTAATTATAAGTTATCTAAGGCCCAGAGAATTATTAAAATGAAAATATAAATAAACAGAAAAGTAAATACGTGAAGATTATTGATAGAAAATTAATTTGTAGAATTAACATAAGCAAAATCGAATATTAAGACTTTTAAAAAAAATCGAATATTGAACACTACCAAATTCACAATGGGAAATCACACAAGAAAAATTACCAAATTATGAGAAAGGGATATATCTTATCATCAATGCTAACCTAATCACTTTTGTGTTATTGTGGTGTCCATTCAAGATCATCGAAGGGTGGATTACTCTCTCTCAAGTTATAATCACTAAGCCCTAATTGATAAACACTAATTACGTTGCATTACAGAACATGTAATCTCTCG
Source organism: Erythroxylum coriaceum (assembly GCA_026874005.2). Classification (NCBI taxonomy): domain Eukaryota; kingdom Viridiplantae; phylum Streptophyta; class Magnoliopsida; order Malpighiales; family Erythroxylaceae; genus Erythroxylum; species Erythroxylum coriaceum. The sequence continues at coordinate 1,625,363 of JANQAP020000261.1, forward strand.
ATTAACAACCAGTCCACAACTTAATCATATTTTAAGCATTCTATTAAACAACCGAGTCCACACACGAGATCTCTCTATAGAATTACCTATTTGATTATTTGAGTGATCTATTAGGTCAATTAACTCTCATTAACCAACCTAATCATTTGACATTCAGTTAGCTCTCTTGATTTATTATCGAAGCATGAATTTACAAAAAATAATCACAATATCCAAATGAATTAACATAAAAACAACTAGATTAACATTGAATCAAGTTTAAATCCTAAAGAAAAGTTGGAACATCATCATCAATCCCAAATCCATGAACATCATCATATCCATCTTACACATTCAAAAAAGAAAAATGACAAAGATGAAAAGGAAATGTCACTTGGACAAGATCGGGATGGCTCGGGAAAGCAGTAGCAGTAGAAGCCCGCTCCTTTCTCCTCTTCTCTCTCTTCTTCTTCTTTTTTCTTAGAGTTTCCTAAAGTGGCAAAAGTTGTTCTAAGGTCTAAAAAGTCCCAAATGTCCCTCGATAAGTTGCATTCGGGAGGCTGTCTGTGCTATCTATCGTGTAGGCCACGATCGTGACACTTGATTTTTGCTCTCTATCACGATCATGGCAAAAGGAGCCACGATTGTGGTAGACCCTTCATGCTTTTGTCATGATCGTGGCCCTGGGCCTTGCTCCGGGCTTCCTCCGAATTCTCTCTATTTTTGGATATTTGATCTGAAACATTAACAAACACATTAACGCATCTCAAATATACAAAATTTAAGCTCAATAGCTTGCTCTAACCTATAAAATACGCAAAACACAAATGTCTAACTAAATAACACAATCATAACCTAAACATGCACTAATCATTCAATCTAACTACTATACACATACTAAACTACCCACTAAAACATTATGCAACCTACCACTATCAAGAGAACTATAAATTCACCAACAGCTACACAGCAATCACTACAGGATGTAATATTTAACACATTCAATCATAAAACAACTTAAGACAATCTCAGAGAGACAAACAACTCCAAAAACACTTCGATATTATCTTTTTAACTTTCTTTACATTGTGTATTCACCTTTTATTATCTTAAATTCCCTTTATAGATTGAAATTTCCCTTTTGCCTAAATCAAAACATTTATTTATCAACACATTTTTTACATTTTGGTAGCTTAGAATTCCATTTTCTATGTTTTTCGAAGCCCATTTATATCATCAACAAGAAGTTAGGTACAAATTCTAGGAGAATTCCTCTCTAGCATGCCCGAACTTCATATTAACAACAACAATAATAATATTTAATATGTAATATTATTTTATTTCAAAAATAATAAATCAAGTCTTTTATTAGTTTTTATTTATTATATAATAATGTTAATAAATAAAAAAATCAATTTCAAATCTATATTTATATTTAATAAATTATTATTAATTAATTTAATTAAATTTTCTATTATGAAAAATATAAATGTGTATTATTTTATTTATTTATCATATTTATATTACTTATATCAAAAGGTATAAATAAATTTTTAATAAGTAATTTCCATTTAATTTTATTAATAATTGATAATTGTTAATTTAGTTAAGAGGGAAAATTTAATCCTAACTTTTATATCCAAATATAAGTTGTACTGTAATTTTTTAAAGTATTTAAATTAAACCCTACTATTTTAAGAATGTTTAAGATGAAACTTAAATAGACAAAAAATGTAACAAAAATACAACTTTGTTGGTCTTCTGTTACGTTAGTAGTGACGTAACAAAAATATTATATTAATGTATTTTTGGACTTAGGTTGCCACATATGTGTCAAGTAACTCTATAGGACTTATCCTTCTTTTAAAAATATAAAAATTTAAATAAATAATTAATATATTTAAATAAAATTAACTTAACTATTAAAATAATTTAATTAAATATTAACTAAACTCTAAATTGTTTCTTCTCCCACATTTTATAAAATTCATCTGATTTTGCTATAAACACCATAATAACTCACCAAAAGCTCCTCGTAAAACCCTACTACCACTTTTTGTTTTACCCTTTCTTTTTGTTCAATGTTTATTGAATATGCATTAGGCTCGTTACTGACGAAGAGTGTTTTGAGGTACAAAGATGCTTGTATTGCTTAGTACAATAGAAGGCTTTGCCGTTTTCAAAGTAATGGATGAAAGGAAGCTATACAGTTGATGACTTATAGAGGGAGTTCTCAAATGCAAACACCACACGAAAGGTGGCAAAATTTAAAACTTTTCTAAGTAATTTGTTGGAAGTTGTAACTAAGTTAATTGTGTTAGTGAAGTACTAGTTTTGGCCGATTTCGAAGCCAAGAAATGCAATCAAAGAAAAATTGAAAATATAATTTATTCACAATAACATGGTCATATAATTGCTATGACACGTTCAAATTTTGATGATTGAATCAATATATTTTTGTGAAGAAGGAGGCTGGCGACGGGTGAAGAGAAGGACGAGGAAGATGGAAAAAATTAAGGATTTTATTAGGGAGATTGAGAATTTTAGGGTCAGAGATTGGGAAAAAAATTATGGTAGGTTCAAAATCATCACAATCATCATGGTCATAATGAACTGATAAGGTGGTTCCCAAAGCTGTTTTTGTAAATACAATGACACATTAGAGAAGGCACATAACTTTAAAGGCAACTAATAAAGGGTCCCACAATGAGGAGTGGAATCCTAATCATTAGACATGCCGAATTGGTTCTAGCCATGATTGGATATTGGAAGGAAAAGCTCCCTCACTTGAGCTGTCAGTGTCAGAATGAGCTCCGTAGGTCCTTTTCCTTTTACTAAGGCTTGCATCATCTATGCAAAGTCAGTTCTCTTTCATTAGGGATGAAAATTTCATCGTTAGGATCTTGGGCATCCTGAAAGAAGGAGGCTGGAGGTTGTGAAGGTCCTCTAGTGTTATAGGAAACTTAAACTGGTGTTGTATCATCGGATTAAGAATATATTGGGTTGTTTGGGTCTGGTATGTCGACTTTTGGCACTTCAGGTTGATAGCATTCAGGTTGTAGAGAAGGTAAGGTGAAAGCATTCTAGGAAAGTGGACCATAAAGAAAGAAAACATTGAGGTATGGTGCTCTGAGGTTAAACAAAGAGGGGTTGTAAGGTGAGTTAGTGTGGCTACAGAAGAGATTTAGGTAATAGAATAGGTTCAATCGAGCAAGAGATGCAACTTCTGCAACAATAGTAGGTGTACTAGCAATCAGAGGAAAGAACTTCTTTGTTCTTGCAGTAGTAGGTAGGTCAACCATTGAGAAGAGGACTGAGATAGTGATGAAGGGAGTGAAAAGTTTAGTATGCTAATGAGAGAGGAAGTCAACTAGGATGTGTTCGTGGCTTTGGATATAGTAAATGGTGAAATTATAGGATGAGAACCATTCTTGCCATGGAAGCAATAGATTGTATGGTAGGATCTTCTTTTTGGGTGCATGGCGATCACTTGCATTAGGTTATAGGATTAGCTGTCCCTTGTTAGGAATCTTTAAATCTAGTGGATGTTGGCAGGCTTGCTTTAAATTTTGTATGGCTTTGGTTTGCTCTTTCCCTATCGTGGTGAATTCTTCTGTTGTAACTTTAACAGGGATGATGTATAATCAGCCATATGAGGGATGAAATCTCTAATATAGTTGACAATTCCAAGGAATTGCTGTATCTGTTTGGTTGTAAGATTGTCATCAAGAAAATGCAGTAGTTCACTGGCAATATGTGGACCTAGCTGATAGAATCCATTGTGGAAATGCATACCCAAAAATCATTAAAATGTATTAATTAATTATTTAATTTTGAATATTTTTAAAAGAGGGTTGGACCCTATAATTCCATGTAACACACGCCATACTATGAGCCTAAAAATATATTAAAATATAATATATTTACCATATTACTAATGATGCAATAGAGGACTGACAGAGTCATGTCTCTGTTACATTTTTTGTCAACATAGGGTTCAACTTAAATGTTTTTGAAATGATAGAATTTGATTTGATCACTACGAAACATTAAGGTCCAAGTTGTATTCAAATATAAACGTTATAGTTGAATTTGTCCTTTTGGCCTTATTAATTTTTATCATGTTTTATTAAAAATATTATATTAATCAATTTAACGTGATAGTAAATTTACTTTTTCAGTAAAGTTTTATTTTATCAAGTAATAATATTAATAAATAAGAATATCAATTTTATATTTTTATTTATAATTTAATTGTACAAATAATTAATAGTAATTTGATGAATTTTATTTTAAATAAATAAAATTATTTTTATTATATATTTATCCTATTTAATGTCATTACTTATATTAAATATTGTAATATTATTGAGAGTTTAATATTAATTCATTTTACTAATATTTAAATTACATATTTTATTAAATCTTTTTTTTGAAAATTAAAAAATAATTCATTCCAAAGCTATAAAAGGCATCAGTAAGTTACATTATAAGGCAGTAAGACAATACATTAACAAAAGACTACTAAAGTAGAAACATCCAAAGTAATCAAATTATCCTAGAAGTAGTTGGGAGTTTATAAATTCCATTGTCTTCTTGAGTGCGGACTCAATTTATCCACCACTTGATGAGCCACCAATGTTTCTGTAGTTCAACAAAATAATCTTTGAGTTAAGATATGTTTATCTATTTTGGTCTTGTTGAAATTTTTTTGATTTCTTTCAAACAATATTGAGTAAACTACACAATTTAGACTAAGACTAAGACATATCTTATCTTGTCTTATAGAGAGGTATTTTTCTTTATCCCATCTCAAGATAGTTTCCCAATCAGTTTCCAAGCATATAAGATTTAGAATGTGTTAAATTTTAATCGATAAGGAAGTTGTGTAATGGCATTTGAAGAAAAGATGATCGGTCTTTTCAACTTCCAGATTGCATGATTCAGATAAGACATCATTAGAGCCAATACTCAAATCCTTTGTTTTCAATCTTTTCCTTGCAACCAGTTAAGTAATGAAGGAAGCCTTAGGCTTTAGAGAACCCTTCCATATAATGTTAAACCATGGAATAAGAGGAATACTTGGATTAAGAGCTTTGAGGCTTGATGCATTAAAGAACTCCCCTTTATTACATAAAGACCATATGGGTTGATCACAATAAGAATCATTAGGTAAGTAATTAGGAAAATATCTTTGTAATTTATCTACTCCTCTCCCTAAAAACCTCTAAGAGTTTAAATGAATTACATTATTCACCCTAGCTTGAGTAGGGATTCTATTGATGAGACTAAAAATATCATCTTTTATAATTAATGGACTTAAGGAGGTACAATTGTCATATCAAAGCCTAGTATTATGCCCCTTCCCAACTTTGATTTTAATGAATGGATAAGCCACTTTCCTCATTCTTAACAAATGTATAAAGGCCAAGAGTATTTATTCCTTTCAGGTAGTTACCATAAGCTAGCATTCTTAAGATAAAATTCATTCATCCACTTACACCATAGAGATTCTTTATATTTGAAGAGTCTCGAAATCCTTTTGATTGTTTCCATATTTTGAAATGTTTTTATTGAAATGAATCCAACCCCACCGTTGTTGTCCCCTATAAAGTTGCTCCCATTTAATCTTGGCCCCTCTAGAGCTATCACTCTTTCCAGACCAAAGGAAGGTTGTAATACATTTTCAATTTCCTTGATTAATCACCTAGGAAGAAGTAAATGGGAACTCCAATGGGCATGCAAGTTACTTAACACAGATATGATAAGTTGAGCCTAGCCAGTATGTGAGAGAGCACGATTCTGCCATGCATTAATCATCCTTTTATATCTTTCTAATAACAACAGGCAATCTTGGTATTTTAGTCTCATTAAGGATATGGGAACTCCAAGGTACTTAAAGGGAAGACTTTGTTTCTTTAATATGAAGATTTGTTGCAGGCTTTTAGATAAGTCCAGATCATATGAGAAATATGAGCAACTTTTAGAATAACTGAAAGATGAGCTAAATAATTTGCAAAAACCGATAAGGGATTGATTTAATGTAGAGATTGAAGATTGATTAGCACCACTGAAGAGTAGTAGATCATCTGCAAAACATATATATGTAATAGAGAGTTCTTTGCATTTATGATGAAAGAGAGAATTCTATTGAGCACTTCCATAAAAATAGCAAAAAGATAAAGAGATAGAGGATCTCCTTACCTTATATCATTAGTGCCCTTAAATATCTTAGTGGGAGAATCATTTATTAGAATGTTGAAATGTAGGTTTTTATCCTCTCAATGAAAGATATGGGGAAACAAAACCGTTCTAAGCTCAAAGTGAAAAAGTTCCAATTGATACTATCAAAAGCCTTAGAAAAATGAAATTTTATACAAAAACTCTATTAGTTTGCCTGAATTATATTCCCTTAGCAATTCTTTCATAAGGAGTATATTGTCTGAAATTTTCTTGCTAGAAATAAAGGCCCCTTATGAAGTATGAACAAAATGTTGCAATGTATCCCTCAACCTATTGGCAAGCAATTTTGATATTAACTTATAAATAATGTTGCAAGAAGAAATATGTTTGTAGTCATTAAGGGAATTGGCATTGGGTTGTTTTGTTATAAGATAGATATGGGAAGCATTAATCTCCCATAATAGTCTCCCCAAATCCATAAACTCTATAACTATTTCTGTGAGTAGTGAACCAGTGATCTGCTGGGTGGATTGGAAAAAAAAGAGCATTATAGCCATCCGGACTGGTGCCTTCATAAGGTTAAGATTAAACAACACATATTTTATTTCCTAAAGAGTGACTGGATTCTAAAGTGTAGAGATGGCATTATTTCCTAAGGAATGACTGGATTCTGAAATCTAGACATGGCATACTCTGGTAGCTGATTTTGATTGCCGATTAAATTTGTCAACTCTTGTAGCCTTTGAATACCAGAATTATTAAAATCATTAATCAAATTCTTGAAGTATCTGAATAACATCTATTCTATTATGTCCTTTTCAATCACTAAAGGATTATCTGCGTTTAAAATTCCTTTGATTTTATTGGAATTTCTACTAGTCAATATTAAGTTTTGAAAAATTTTTGAGTTGAAGTTTCCCTACTCTAGCTAATTATTTTTTGGATTAATAAAGTATGATGATCTTGGAGAGCTTTCTTAGCTTCATCCATTCTCGGATCAAGACTTTTTAGATGTTGATAACATTTATGTTGATCCTCCCTCAAGTCTTTCTTTGCATGAATAAGCATTTCAGTAGTTGACAATTGATTTTTCTAGAGAAAGACCTTGAGCCTGGATCTGAACATCTTAAACTTTTTCATTAGTTGGAAAGCTTTACATCCATTGATATTATAACCCCGAACTTCATTTACCAAATTCAAAAGCCCTTCTTTGCTAAAGAGAAAGCTAAAGAACCTTAATGGTGCTTTAAAGCTCGATACTGGAAAAAAATCCCTGACTTTTAGACTTAGTAATATTCATAAATAAAATTAAGAATTTTTATATTTTCTAATTAAAAATTTAAAATATATAAAAATGGACTATTTATTTTAGTATTAATCAATAATTATTGATTTATTTTTGTATTATGTAAATTGTGATATTAATATTGATACACCTTTAATGAGTGTACAAATCGGGTCTAGATTATCAGAACTTACTCATTAATGTTTTATAAACCTTCTTACTTTGATCTTATTTAAGAAGTCCCTTACTAAAAAAAGAGTAAGTCTAATTAAGAAATGATTTAGTTATGTGACAAGTTAGAGTCCTAATCAAATATTACCTAAGTTATATAGTTAAGGTTGAATTCAATTATATTAAAGGTACTTAGAGTCCAATTATACTTTAAAGAATTATTGTCTGTAAAAGAAGGATGTCTCAAGATAAGTTCTAATAATCACTCTTGTTAACCAATTAGTGATTTCATAACATGTTTAACGCCCTTTAATTTTGGTAACTTGAATGTTAAAGTTTCTTTGCTAAAAATACGTATGCTTTATTAGAATTCATTTTTATAGGTCTATCGAGTTGAGATTAGCTCATTAAGTCATCCACGAGTTCACTATACATCATTTAGTGGTTTTTGTAAGAGTCTAAATGAAATCTTCAAAAACCTTGTTTGAGATAATCCAAAAAACAGTCAAGTTATCACCACCTCAAATGAGAATAATAAATATTAATGGGAGCAACCCTTCTCCTAATGTCACAGGGATAACTAACAACCTAAAACTCATTACATCTCTAAGCAGCTTGAGAATTAAGTAACCAAAATTTTGATATTGTAAGAACATAGTAGACAATTTTTGCAAAGGTAATAATCAAATGAATGGAATTGGCCTCTCATCCAACAACCACGATTAGAAGAAGAACCATTTACACCCCTTAATCTTATACATGACGCTTACACTTTACAACCACCAATAGAGTAACCATCCACTCCCCACAACCCTGCATCTTAAATCCATACCCTATAACCCCCATAAAGGGAATCATTCATTCCCCATAACACTATAAGCCCATACCTTGCAACCAAAATTAAGGGAAACATTATCTGTAACCCATATCCCTACATCTCATGCCCACACTTTGCAACCACCATCAAGGGGAGCATCATACTTACTATAAAACATTATAATCATTTCAATTAAGAATGAAATTTGGGGGGTAATCTAGATAGCTGATAACCTCGAGTAGTTAACATCTTATCAAGTCACTATTAATTAGATTTAAGATCCCTACCTTAATTACCTATGATCGCAAACATGACTCTCTCGACCATGTGCACTTTTATAAGAAACTTCTAGATCTATATGACATATTTGATGCTATAAAATGCAAGTCCTTTTCTTTCACCTTAATTGGTGCAATATGATCATAGTTTTAGACCATGCTCTTTACCTTAGCAGCTATCTTGTAATAACTAACTATGAGGTTCATATCATATTTTATTAGTAACATATGTAGACCTTAAGACTCAATATATTTGATATCACCAAACGGTAGAGGAAAACTTAAGGGATTATCTCTAATATTTCAATTTTAAAGCCACTTAAATCTCTAGACTCGATATAGAGTGGCAATTGTAACCTCACGAATGGACACAGGCCTTGTCAACCCTTATAGAATTCAATATAGTAAAAACAACCTTGAATATTTAAGAATGTATATATTAGGTCACAAAAATACATATACTTAGAAGATATTATTAGAAGCCTTAAAAAATATAATGAAAGCTAAAATAGGGTTAGGTATATGTTATTGAAATTAAGTAGAAGAAGTTAAGGACAAATAAGATTAAAAGGAAAAAGAAGAAACGGCCACTAAGGAAAAGATGATAGAGTTGATAATTACATTCTTAATTATGATCTGATAAAAATATTAAAAATAGCCACCAACCTTATTAAAAAAATTAAACTCTATATTTGTAGCTCCATAGAGATATTGACACAATTAAGAAGACTGCAAGAATCTTAAAAGGGAAGCCAATAATTTGGAGAAGCAAGAAAGTTTAACTTGGTTCTTAAAGGGAAATGACAAGGATGTACAAAGTTAGCGATAAAAAAGAAGGACCCTTCCATAATGGTAGAGAATTAGTGAACATGATATAGAAATATAGGGAAATTCACCCTACTCAAAGGGTTATCAATATGATCATTGGAGGTCATCAAATGAAGTCAAGATCACATTCAAAGAAACTCCGATAAAGGGAGAGTCATAATGAATGACCTGATCATACCAAGCCTAATAAAAAGATGAAGGTTTTAGAGATCACTATTACAGAAGTGAACAAGAGGTTCCTACTCAAACCTTATGAAGATGTCATAATTATTAGCCTGTCTATTGTTAACTCTTTGGTTAAAAAGATATTGATGGTTACATAAAGCATAGTTGACATCTTGTTTTGTGATGCCTTCAAAAAGTTTGGTTTCTTGATTGATATACTTAAACCTATCACCTCAACCTTGCTTTATTTTTATCAAATATACATTAACTAGGAGATCTATTTGCCCATAATGTTAAGGATGCGATCAAGGCAAGTAAGCAACATAATAAAGTTACAGGTGGTAAAGTGACCCTCTTCGTATAACACCATAATTGAGAGGCATTCTTTATATGCAACACGCACAATACTATCACTCTAGTATCTTATCATAATTTTTCT
>JANQAP020000261.1:1649643-1674096 GCA_026874005.2 Erythroxylum coriaceum
TCATGTAATTAAATAATCATAATAATTTAATTCACTATATTGTAATTAATTAATTACAATAATTTATTTCATTAATAGTTATATTGTAATTCATTAATTAAGTATCATAATTTAATTCATGCATAATAATATTTTCATTCATTAATATTTTAATTTATGTAAAATTTGTTCTTAATTACTTACATTTTAATTAATAAAACTATTTTAATTAAATACAATGTAATTACTTAAGTCATAATAATAATTATATTGTAATTCTTTCATAGTTATTAAAATATTACAAATACACTTAAATTACATATTGACACAATTATAAAATAATCAATACATTACATATTTCCAATCATATTATACTCTAGGGGCATTTTCGTCATAGCCACTGGTTTTTTGTTTTGTCCTCTGCAACCAAACACATTTCTGTCCTCGAGACGGAGACAATTGTTTCCGTTTCGTCCATCAGAACCAAACAGCTCACTGTCTCCAATTTCTGTTCTGTTCCGTCTCCAAATTTCCGTCTCGTTCCGTCCCTGCATATTGGAGACAGTAACCAAACAGACTGTCAACACCATTTATGATCATGACAATCCACAACTATGCATATCATTTCATTTCTCCACCACTAATGTTCACATGCAAAATCATGGATTAAAGGAATTTTCAAGGTTGTAATGTGGGTAAAAACAAGGTGAGATGTATTTGGGTCAAGTAACTTGAAAGCCATTAAGCTAGTGAAATAAAGCAACATTCAATGTGACATCAAGTGCACAAGTTAACACTCATCAATTTTAGGGTTATGTAAATATAGTGCCCTGGAAAGTAAGTATATTTACATCTAACTTAATTTTCTTCCAATTATAATTTTATAATGAAAATATTTATTACTAATAAAACAAAAGAGTTTGGTTTTATTTGTATGAGCATAATATAACTAGTCATAAGGTGCCAAGGTTCCTTTATAAGTAATATACATATACATGGAGATTTATAGGAAATATGTATATTATTAGACTTTAAATTAATTAATTCACAGTCAAATAATCAAGTTGGTCGCTTGATTATGGTTTAGACTGTAGTATTGTGATTTACCTCTGTGTAAGTAAAGGAGTTTACTTCAAGGGAATGATGAGTTTTAAATTATGATAGTAGTTAACTATCAGTAATGACACTATTAAATGAATCTGGAATCGCGTATGTTTTTAAAGAATAAAGTAGACCGTTACTTTAATCTTAAAACATACACCTTAGCATTTGTTTATTACGAACCACAATCTTGATGAGTCGTGAACTTATGTATGGTTCGTTATAATTCTTGATATAATCGGAATGGATTTTTACAGGGTATCAATCCAGTGTCCACATGTTGGAATTATTAATTGAAACATGCATTAGGGAACATTCACTCAAATAAAGAGTTTATAGTGATATCATCACTTCTAGATGTTTTACGGAGATTGGTGATTAAACTGGCGCCAGTAGTTTGATGGACTAGCTACCCATCAAGTCTTAACACCAAGATTAGATCTTGTGTGTTAATCACCATGTAGAGTGAAACGGAAGATCTAAAAGAAAAAACCAACATAAGGGCAAAACAGTAATTTTACCTTTATTGTGCAGATGGCTATAATATAACCATAATAGAGTTTGAGATCAGACATCAAATTAATAAATTGAAATATGTTTTCTTATAATTTTAAGTAATTCAAGAGTTCAACCAATTGGCTTTAATAGAATGACATTTGGTTAACAAGTCGGAATTAATTCTATTGAGATTAAATTAATTCCAGACTTATTGGAGCTTGGATTAATTAAATCTAATTAGATTCCCCACTTGGCTTCTAGGAAGGTTATCAAGGAAAGTAAGGAAAATAAATAGAGGTTACCGAAAAGAAAATGAGATAGAAAGGAGAGAAATTGACGAATTGGATTTGGGCAAATAAGACTGAAACAATTTAATTAAGAGTTAATTAAATTGGTTTTTAAACCTATAATTAAATGTTGGGCGTACACTAATTAATTGTTAATTATAAGCCCAAAGACAAATTTAATATTGTGATGGATTTTGGATTAATTAATTAGATTAATTAAATTGAAACAATATAAAAAAACAAAACCAAATTCTATAAAAATGTAGGATTCGGTAATGCTCATCATTAAAAATGAGTTTTGTGGATGGTTTTAAAGGAGAGAAAACGTACACCTCTCTTTTGGAATTCTTAACAAAAGAATGAAAGGGTGGTTTTTTTGTCTTCCCACTCTCTCTCCCAAAAACATCCAAGTGTAGGACTTGTAAGGGTATAATTCATTTTTAGCTTTGACACAAAATTAATTGTGCGTGATTTTGACTCTCAATTTTCTTTCCTAACTTGTCGAACATACAAAAAGAAAATCACCTCCATTTGTTTTTCTTCTCCTTTCCCACTAAAAGATCCTGTTAACCAAGCTATCCAAGGAGAACAAATGGGAGATCGGATTGGTTGAGGACATAACAACGAGGAGTCAAAGCTATAGCAAGGAGGCAGTAATAATCTGATCTTGTTTCTATTTTATTTATTTTCTTTATGTCGTATCATGTATGGATTAAAAGCATGTTGATTTAGTGTTTACGCTTCCGCTATGTTTTGATTTTGGAAAAGTTTTTGAAATTTGCCGTTTAGCCAAACCAAGTATGAACTTGTTTTCGATCCAACAATTAGTATCAGAACTGGTTTTATTATGCATAATTTGGTATCTGTATGTTGCATAGGTTAGCAATTAAATTATATATGCTGCAATTTTTTTATGTGGTAAAAATATATGATGTGTATGTTTTGGTTTGCTCTTTTGATTGTCCATAGAAAATCGATTTACTTGTAAGCTTTCTCCATTTGGTTTGTAACAAGGAGGGTGGCCTTTCATCGTCATGTTCTCTCCTTGTCTTATTTTTCTATTTGAAAAATTCTGTAATTTTTAAAGATGAAGTAGCCATGGATCGAAGAAAAGAATAGGTAAATATTTTCGGTTTTTATTTTGTGTTAATTACAGATTTTCTTTTGATTAAATTCTGTTAATTCTTGAATTTTTACAAGTGCTGGAGATTTTATTTTTATGTTTTCCAATGTGTTTTTTGAAGAAAAAAAAATTCCGGGAGCCACTGCGCACGGCCAGAAAAGGCAGCGCGCAGCAAGTGTTGCTGCATGCTATTGCCTGCAGCGTGCACTGCACTCGACAGTGCACACTGCTGCATGTAGCGAGCAGTCATGTAGCCGCTGTGCTGCCTTGCAACAAATGTGTCGCATGGATTGGTTTTAGGCTCGGCGCTCATCCTATTTTGGGTTGTTTTTTGTTTTTTAAGGCCCAGTAGGGATAGGTGTTAAAATTTTCCAAGAAAATTAGGGCTGCTTTACTGATAGTCTTTACATTTTTCCTTTCACTCGTAGTATGGGACAGAAGTGGGCTTTAGAAGGACTATTATGTGAGTTGAGAAATCAAATTGTATCAGTTTTTTTATATCTCTGTAAAGATTTTTGAATTTAAACATTCAAATTGAATTGAATTGAATTCAATACATTCAATGTATTCTACAGATAGAGGAATACATAGAGTTGAACATAGTAAAATAAAAAATTGAAAATTTTCATTGAAATTGTTTGTTTGGAAATTTCCTGAAAACCTAATCATAGGTTCTTCTCTCCATCGGAACAATAGGGTCGTTATACTTATTACTAAACTTGTTGAAGAGATGAAATATAACCAAGGTATATATTTTTGATAAGATGTTGAGTCAATCATCAGAAGAAGAATTAGGCCAAAAATTATGATACATTCCGGGAAAATAATAAATTAGAAAAGAGAAACAATAGAAAATCGATTAAAACTTGGCGAAACTAGGAACTCGTCCTCATTCTTCAAATAAATTCACTCCTAAGAGAAAAATTATTTCCATGGTGCTCGTTTTTTCAATTATAAAGCATGGCTAAGTGATCATGTTCATATTGGACCTAGCGCCTAAGTGGCTTGGCCAATAGTCTGCCAAGAAATCTTGAATGGTGATGCGGGTGGGGATTTCCGAGGAATACAAATAACCTCTGGTTTTTTCAGATTTGGAGAGCGTCTGGAATAAATCCTTCCGCCAAAACTACAGAAAAGAGAAAATACATATCCATACAATTGAATCTTTGGGTTTTCGAAATAGTGTATAAAGAAGTGCTTCGAATTGTTGGTATTTGACTCGGACCTGTTCTAAAAATAAAAAAGTCGAGGCGTTTCGAATTGTTTGTTGACACGGACAAAGTCAAGGAAAATCTTTGAAATTATTCTTTTATTAACCGATTTATGTATAGGATTCCATTCACCCCACGGTTGGGAACTAATGATTGGCTTTGTATACAAATATTTTGGATTTTCTCATAATGATCAAATTATATCTGGACTTGTTTCCACTTTTTCAGTCATTCTTGATACAATTTTTATTCGTTATTAAGAACTCAACGGGGCACCCCTTCGTTTTTTCTTTTTTTGTCTGATTTGAGGGGTCTTGTTGAATTCGTACGCTGTCATGTCTACAATTCAATTCATCCGCTTATTATTATTACAGGCATGATCCCAATCTCGAATATGAACCATAAAAGTAGTGGAGATAGTCGCATGTAATGACAGATCACGACCATATTATTAAAAACTTGTGGTAAGAAGGGGTTTCATTCTGGTGTTCGAAAATAATATTCTAAAGCTTTTGTGTGTTCTCCTTTGCTTGTATGAATAAGGCCTATATTTTCAATCATAGGGATCGATTTCTAGTTGCATAGCTTCGTAATAATTCTGTAAAGCTTTTGTATAATTTCCTTCATATCTTTCTTGTTTTTGGTTCTTCATTTAAATGTCCTTACTCACTTAAGTTGTATTTGGTACTTCCACTTTACTCATTTGAGCTCCTTTGATGAATTTCTACATCATTTTGCTCTTTTATGAAACCTGAAAATGCTTGATTATTTCTCATATTAAATAACTAATATCATAATAAATAAATGCGTTATTATTAATATATTTGGTCGTTATCAAAATCATATGCTAAGACTTCACTTAATCTAATAATAATTTTCATCAAACAATAAGTGAAAAATTCCTTAATTAGAATATTTTTAAAATTAAAATTTACACACTATTTACGTTATTTGATATCTAAACCTATTCGAAACTTATTTGATGAACATGGGTCGTGAAATTCCCTTTCGATAATGACGAGAGCTTATTTGGTCTTAACGATGATGAAGAAGGCTTCTCTTATAAATTTCCAATGTATATTGGGCCTAAAAATATGAAAATGTGAACAATCTGCTGAGATTAGGCCCTTCGCCTTCAAGAAACAAAATCACGGGCCTTGCTTAAGACACGGTCCAAATGTCTCCAAAATGAAAATTTGTTGCCAGCTAGGCGGAACTCCTAAACTCTATTTTTCCAAACTTTTGCTGGCAGATTCCGTATTTCTATTCTCCCTCTTGCTTATCCAAGCTCCCATTAAAACTCTGCAACAGTATTATAAAAATAAATTACACACACCCCCCCTCCTTTTAAACACAATCAAACGCAAACAGAAGCAGGACCCAACGCCCCTCTCCGTTTCATTTTTGATCCCTCCCATCAACTACTTTCTCATCTCATATTTTTATTTCTTCATTTCCGTAATACCGATCGGAGAAAAAAGAATGAATCGTAACCGGCGGAGACCAAGAATTGCAGATAGCTTAATCTAAAAAAGGTTGTATTTTACGTAAAATCATGTGGTTTTCCTTTTGGAGATCAAGAGATCGATTCTCCATAGACGAACTCAGGTTTGGTTATCTTCGATTGCGGATTTCCTCTTAGTTTTCAGCTTAATTAAGACGCTGCTTTTAGTGATTGTAGTTTGTCAGTGTGTTTAACTCACTGTAATTAAATATCCTGCGCTTTTAAGTGTTTGTTGAAAAAAATTGGGAATTCAATTGAAAATACCATTTTAGTTTGAGGGTTCCAGGAATTGGGTGCTCAAGGTTCGAATTTAAATGTCTTATGCTTGTTAGCTTATCAACTGTGGGGCATTGTGTGTTATTCTGTTTGATTGGTGATGACCTTCCACATACTATTTGGGAAAAAGTTGCAGCTGGAACTTTTTGATATGAGTATGCATTTGATTTGATAAACTTTTGGTATGTTCTGCAGCCAAATCGATCCTAGGTTAACTAATGTCCTTTTCTAAGCAAGCTTTCCGAAGTGCATGGTTGGCGATACTATGGTAGTTATGTGATAATTGCAGCAACCCCTCTACTTGTCAATTAAAGGATATGGATATTCTCGAATATAATGTCGGCACATAAGTCTTTATACCTTTAAACTGGGGCTACTTAGATGTGGAACGTTGTGTGAGTGGATGTTCTTACCTACTTTTGGCTTTTAGTCATAGCCTATCTTGATTGTGCTATTCATGTAATGATTGTATATTGAAATGTTTCTTTTGTTGTTGAATTTGTTAGTGGGATTTTCTAGGTCTCATAATGAATCTTTCTTTTTCTTTTCCCCTTCATATTGGCTTAATTTTTGTGGTGGCATGAATGGGTATAATGGTTAGGATTCTAAGGAAGTTGTTCAGTCAATGTTATGAGAAAACTTTTGACTTAATAATGATTTTGCTTTTATATGGAATAAGTATGTCATGCTTTTGCAGATATTTGACTGAGCAGCTGCAGAAAGTTCAGATTGTCAATGAAGTTAATCAGGTAACTAGTTCTAGTATTCTATATTTTTTGGAGGAAATTTCCTAGGTAACTAGTGCCAGCATTCTTCTTCCTACTTTATCTGGTTTCATGAGTCCTTTGTTTTACTTTTAACTTAGTTATCTAAAATTACCTTCTCCTATTAAGGATTTTGTTATTGAGGCCCTCAGATCAATAGCAGAGTTGATAACATATGGTGATCAGCATGACTCAAACTTTTTTGAGTAAGATTTTTAACTAATGAGTTTCATTCCAAGTTGCATTTTGTGCACAGCTATTTCATACTTTTTTGATTGCTTACTAGATTTTTTATGAAGAAGCAAGTGATGGGCGAACTTGTGCGTATGCTAGCAATTAGCAAAACTATTTCTATTTCACTACAGTTGTTGCAGACAATGAGCATCATGATCCAGAACCTAAAATCGGAGCATGCCATATGTAAGCTGGTCATTTGGGACAAAGCGGATTACACAGGCTGTAATACTATACATTCTACATTATCCATGTTGTATTTGTTGGGTAAACCTTTTTGCAAATATTTTTGCAGACTACATGTTCAGCAATGAACATGTTAACTACTTAATTACTTATACGTTTGACTTTCGGAATGAAGAATTGTTGTCGTACTACATTTCCTTCTTAAGGTATTTATTTTGCCCGCAAAGCTGTCCTCTGATGTTGATCTTTTTCCTCATCTTTTGCTCTTTGACTTTCATTTTTACACAATATTGACAATGGTTCTTGAATAGCATGTTTTTTTTTGGTGCATGTAGAGCAATAAGTGGAAAGCTTAACAAGAATACAATTTCTCTACTTGTAAAGACTGAGCATGTAAGTTCTATTTGTGTACCTTGTTCTATTACAGAATGTCCATTAATCTGTATTGGTAATTCTCTTTTCTTATTTACTGCAGTCCTAATGCTAGTGATAAGGGACATAGAAGTTTCAAGCAAAGTTAAAAATGTTTTCTGTTAATACTGATATGCATTGCTTGGATATAGAGTCTAGTTGGAGAATGTTGTGGCCATGTTCAAGAAATTGTTTTTATTGTTTAGGTTGCCTTTTTGAGGATATTAGTTCAAAAGTCACCTTTAGATCTCTTCTCTGTTGTAGTGAGTGTTATTTTTCATTGAAAGCATGCTAAACTCAACTCTATTGACCTAAGTTGTAAACCATAAAAAGTTACGTTTTGTGGCACATATACTTTTTTCTCTATCCTTTTTGTTTCTGAATTAAACCAATATGT
Organism: Erythroxylum coriaceum; assembly: GCA_026874005.2. Classification (NCBI taxonomy): domain Eukaryota; kingdom Viridiplantae; phylum Streptophyta; class Magnoliopsida; order Malpighiales; family Erythroxylaceae; genus Erythroxylum; species Erythroxylum coriaceum. The sequence continues at coordinate 1,657,615 of JANQAP020000261.1, forward strand.
AAGCTTTAGTGATGCAAAATTCTCCTTTTCTTCTTAGTCAATCTTGTTCTCTCTCTGTATTTCCTTTTACTTGAAAATTACTTCCAAAAAGAGGTTGGTCATTGTTACATGTTGTCAAAGATGTAGTTTGCTTGATGGTTTATGATTTTCGTTATTCTTCTAAGTTACGTAACTTTTACTTGAATGCACGCATTTGTGCCTCTTCAGCTTTTTGATATAATCTTTTACCATCTTTTGCACTTAGGAAGAAGTTGTTTCTTTTCCATTGTATGTTGAGGCAATACGATTTGCTTTTCATGAAGAAAATATGGTTCGTACTGCAGTACGTGTTGTGACATTAAATGTGTATCATGGTGAGTAGCTGTAACTTCGCTGCTTTGTTTTCCCTTTTAATTCACCTATTCTGAATCAAATTAAAGATCAATGACATCTATTATTCTTTGTATTGTTCTGGTTTCTAGTTGGAGATGAATATGTGAACAGATTTGTCACGAAGGTCCCTCATGCAGATTATTTTTCAAACTTGGTTACTTTCTTTAGGAAGCAATGTGTTGATCTCAATAGATTTGTCTATGAAACATTAAAGTAAGTATGAGGAACTTAGACATTTATTACCTTTTGTGGTTGGTAGTGCTTCTCAGCTAAATATTATTGCTTTACTAATGAGACAGAAGCTCAAGCCCAGATCTATCCGAGGCAGTTATTTCTGCTGTAGATGATATTGAGGACAATCTATACTATATCAGTGACGTCATTTCTGCTGGGATTCCAGATGTTGCAAAATTAATAACGGACAAGATTTTGCGGCTTTTGATACTTCCTTTGCTCCTTCCATCTTTACGGTTTGGTTCAGTAAATGTAATGCATTTTTTCTTTTGTTCTTTGTTGATTTTATAACTTAACCTTCATACCTCTTAAACGATTGGTCTTTTTCTGAATAATTTATTCTTCCTTAACTTACATTAGCTTTTTAAACCAGGAAAAACAAATTGGTGCTATGACTTCCCTGTATCTGCTTTGTTGCATCTTACGCATAGTTAAAATCAAAGACTTGGCAAACACCATTGCTGCTGCTCTTTTCTGTCCATCAGAGGCATTTATTGTGGGTTCTGAAGCTAAACTCAATGGTTGTGTATCTGATCATTGTTCCGTGCATGAAAACCAACAGTTAGAAACTGGTAAAGGTGATGATTGTGTAAGGGTGGCTATGCTAAACTTGTCTGATTCTTCTCAAGTAGATGCTGGCAGTATTACTAAATCGAGTTCTTGTTGTCTTCCACATCATGCTTTAAGGTAAAATATTACTCTCATTACTTATTTCTCTTTTACAACAAACCATGTGTTTTCAAGTAATACTTTGATAAACTGATCCTTGGTGACATCATTGCTTCATCCATTTGGATTATTTGATGAATCATTTTTTTTGTGTTAATTATTGTTCCTATTTCCTTAATAGTCCGAATATAAATTTGAATGTAAATCCTTTATATTTGAGTTTCTAAAACTTTTTTTTTATTAGTTTGTGATGGTAATTTGTATGTTTAGTAATTGTATATATTCATAATGAATGAAACAATTGGTGATTTTTTTTGTAATTAAAATCCTTATTAAAAATGAATTGACATATTTTCGTTTCATTTTTTCCTTGTTGGTTAGGAAATAGTAAGAATCCTTCTAATAGTACAAGTGATTTTTATTTTGGTTAGCTCGAGTAGTTTTTATTTGGGTAATTTAAGTTAGTCCTTGTTTTAGTGGAATTAGATGTTTCATATAAGCAGTAGATGTTTCATTTGTAAAAAAAGAAGAGATGATTTTCTGGTATTCAATTCAAAGTTAACAGTATGAGGCTTTCTTCTAGAGTAATTCTTCAATTCCAGGGGTGATTTGTAGAGAGCTGTGGTGTCTAGTTCTTTACAACTAGATTTGATTTCTATAAGATGCTAGTGTGAAGTTTGTAATCTTTGTATGATTTAATTTTGAGTTTTTCTTTATTGATATTAATAAAAAATGTTCATATATATTGCTTTTTGCTTTGCTCTTATTTTTAGTCTAAGTTGTGTTCCTTTCTCATTGTCCAATTAGTGTAGAAGTTATCCTTTAGTTTTCCTACATTAGTTTGGTAATAGAGTATTGGTTCAACTATGGCTACATGTAGTGGAAGGTCATATAGAGAATTACCCACTGATCATAAACATGATGAATTGATTTTGCAAATTTTGAAGAAGTTGGATGGCCTTGGGGCCTGTGTTCAAGGTGTTCTAGACCCTAACTGACAAAAGATAGTTGGTTAGGAACCTAAGCTTGATAGTGAAGATGGGATATGCGAAATAAACAACTTGAATGGGATGACAATAATCAACAAGTAGGGCAATTTAATCTGCAAACTAAATGAAGTTGTCATGAAAGTAAGTTCTCTAGATGTAATTGAAGAGGTCATTATGCATATTAGTTTACTAGGAAAGGTTTGTATATGGCAAAGAAAGAAAAGAAAAAGTCTCTAAAGAATGTATTTGTGAGCATGAAGTTTGGGATGAGCTAGGGGGAGACTTCAATTGAATGATTGATCGATACATCTCTTAATATACTGAGGACGACTCTACAAACTATCTGTGAAAGATGCATATGACAATAGTTAATTGTTACGGTTGACTTGTCAAGTTGGGGAGAATGACGAGGACTGAAAATTTTGGTTGGTTATTATTTCTTATTAGAAAAGGAACTGAAATATTTTATATTAGTTTTTCCCCATTGGTTTAGTATTTAAGCCTATTACAGAATAATTACTATCCTTATTTTTGTTTATAATTTTAGAGTTCTTGTTTTAGAATAATTAAGAATATGGTAACAAGATTAATATATAGGGATGAATGTTACAATAGTTAAATAAAGACAAAAGGGTCAATTTTGACCCTAAGTTTTACACCATTCGACAAGCTTAACCCTAATATTCCAGAGAGAACACTTATGTCCCTAACATTTAGAAAACGTTAAAATTGGACCCCACTATAATGGAAAAGATGACGGTAATCTAACTTGGCAATTTTTAATACTATTTTATTTCTTTTGCGGGCCCCTTTATGCAACATCAGCGCTGACATGGCTGTGGGGCCTGCTTTCTTAAAATAAAAATATAAAAATATAATTAACTTTTTTGTGTTAAAATGTTTTGCTATTTTCCTTTGCATACTTGTGTTAAAAGCAGTGGTTTATGTTAGGTTGTGGTCTTATTCATTATACATGATTGTTAATATGTCCTCTATTAGATCTGAACTTGTTTTTTGGGTAATTGAAATAATCCTAATCCCGGTTCATATTTGTTACGTCTTTGATATTATTTGTAACGTTCAATTTTTTATAGGCATGATTTGCTGCTTTATCTTACTAGTGGAAATGATTTACAAGTTCTAGGCTCATTAAGTCTGCTGGCTACACTCTTGCAAACAAAAGGTTTTTCAACTGGAGTTAATGTCTCTTTTTATTTTTTTGTGCTTTTGCTATTTATTGCTAACATCTAATAAATGTATCCATTTGTAGAACTGGATGACACAATGTTAGATGCTCTTGGTATTCTCCCTCAGCGCAAGCAACACAAGAAGCTACTTCTGGTAAATTCTTGTTGATCATATTCTCTTAAGAATATTTAACAGGTTTTCTACCCAAAAGTAATATTTTAAGGTTTATATTTATGGTTCTATGGCTCAGTATCATTTATTACCTAAAAATATATTGGCGACATGATTAATTGTCTGCTAACTCTTGCTCTTGTAAGATGCTTTTTCTTTTGTAAGAATATTGATTATAGGACGTTGAAGGTAGATTGAATCAATCGGAGTTTTATCTATATTGTGTCCATAAACAGGGGTGTGGGTTAGCTATAAAATCAAGAAACATCCTCGAATTCCTAACAGGTGTAATTCAGTAGAAAGATCAAAATCAAAGAATTTTTAGGTTGCTTAAATGGTAGAAGCATAGGCAAGTGCAAGGTGAAATTATGACAATACCAACTTTAAACTTACTTTTAAAATACTCTTGATTTCTATGTTAAAATCTCAAGAAATTAGATAGGCTGTGCTAAGAACAATATCCTAGTGGGTAAGTGTCTTTCGAGGATCACATAAAATGCAAGAAATTGTTGGAAGATTAAATACCAGGTTTATATTCCAACAGGAAAAGTCTTCCATAATGAATTTATTAGAAACTATCATAATTTCTTAAGAAATCTTTACATTATCTGAAATCCTAGATCTAGTACTTTCATCACTTGTTACTCTCATCTGAAATGCATCTGTGTATTACCTTTTATCCTTATTGCTATTTTTCTTCAAAAATCTTTTAAAAGGTTTCTAACTGCTAATATTTTGCCTACAAGAAAAAGTAGCAATTGGCTTGAGGAGAACCTTGTGTTATTGGGAACTCGTATTTATGGAAAACAATATACAAAGGGCCATACTGCTATTATTGTATAAACTAAACACTAACTACTGGTTCAATTTTAGGCTTAAGATCCAATTGTGCCTCACACTTGTTTTGTGCTTTATGAGGATGTTATGTTCTTAATGAATGTTTAATGACTTTGTTATGAATCGATATTTAAATGGCCTAGAATTGTAAGGCTTCACTCCATTCCTCAGATTAAAAATTCCTTAAAATTTTATTCAGACGTTCAGGTTTGGTCCTAAAATATGTATTGCGAACAATCTCAAAACTTTAAATATAGAGCCAGCAACATTCTGTTTTAGTACTAATAGGATACTACGTTATGTAAAAGAACCACACGATTCAATCAACTCTTGTAGTATTACGGAAAAGGGAATTTTCATAAAATGGTAGCAGCCTTTCGAGAGGACTGCGACTCTCCTAAACAACAACCAAATTCACATGTCTTTCTCACTCCTAGCAACAACCTATATGTACCTTTTCCATGTTCGAAAGTAACGGCATAACAAACATAACAAAATAACAATAAAGTAATGAAAGGGAAAGATAACAAAATGCCATATGTTTTCTCTAGGATCAGCCAACTTTCCCGTCATTCATGGGCCTTCTTTTCCTAGAATACGTGAGTCGAATCGGAGGTCTATCATTACCCTCCCCGTCGAGTTCCACCTTGTCTTCGAGGAGAAAATTAGGAAACTATTGTTGGATTGCCTCGTGAGATTCCCAAGTAGCTTTAAAATCAGGTAGTTCACACCATTTAACCAAAATTTCTTTGCCCTCACGGTTCACGCCACTGCACTACCTTCTCTGGGGTCACAACCCATTCCATGTCTGAAGTCAATTGAGGTGGAAGGGGCTAATTGATCTGTTGAAATCCAAGTGCCTTCTTGAGTTTGGAGACATGAAAGATCGGGTGGATGTTAATACTAACTGGTAAATCAAGTTTATATGCCACTGCTCCAATCCACTCTAGAATGCGATAAGGGCCAAAAAAGTTCGGTGAGAATTTCTCATTCTACTTTTTAGCCAAAGAGCGCATTCTATAAGGCCTCAATTTGAGGAAAACCAGATCACCCATGTCATATTGAACGTCTTTCCAATGTTTGTTTGTGTGCACCTTCATTTTTACTTGAGCTTTTGCAAGATGGAGCTTGAGTTCCTCCAAAATTGCGTCTCTTTCTTTGAGTTGATTCTCCAAGTTAGCTAGTCTTGTAGTTTGATTGCCAAAATGCACTAAAGGTGGGGGATCCCTGCCATATACAGCTTTGAAGGGAGTCATTTTAGTAGATATATGGTAGGAAGTATTATACCAGTATTCTGCCCATGGAAGTCAAGAACTCCACTTCTTCGGTTGAGCGCCTACAAAGCAATGCAGATAGGTCTCTACGCTTCTATTTACAACTTCGGTTTGACCGTCAAATTGGGGATGATAAGTTGTACTCCACCGTAGAATAGTAGTCTCCTGTAGTCTGAATATGTCTTCCCAAAAATTGCTCATGAAAATTTTGTCACGATCTGAAACAATTGACCTGGGCATTCCATGAAGTCGAACAATCTCCCAAACAAAAATATCAGCCACCGGCTTTGCTATGAAAGGGTGTTTTAAAGGCAGAAAATGCGCATATTTAATTAGCCTGTCGACAACCACAAGAATGGAATTATAGCCCACTGATTTGGTAAGGCCTTCCACGAAATTAAGAGAAATATCCTCCCGAATTCTATTAGGAATGGAAAGAGGTTACGTATTTGTTCTGTTGACATATGGCAGATTCAGCTACAAATTTCCAAATATTTTCCTTCATACCTCTCCAAAACACCTCACTTTTAATTCTTTTATAGGTCCTCAAGAATCCGGAATGTCCCCCAATTGGACTAGTATGAAATTCGTGTATCAAGGTAGGCAAAATACTGGAATTGTTGGGCAAAACCATTCTCCCTTTATACAACAGAGTGCCATGTTGCCAAGAATAACTAGGCAATTCCTCTATGTCGTCTTGCGATTTCTGAAATATCTCGGCAAAGTTGGAGTCTGCAGCCACTTCTTTTTGTATTAAATCACTGTCTAACACCGTTGGAATAGAAATAGCAGTCAGTTGAAGTGGCTCAGACTAAGAGATTTGGGATAAGGCATCAGCTGCAACATTTTCCTTTTCCGGTCTATACCAGATCTCAAAGTCATACTCAGATTAATTTAACAACCCACCTGTGGTATTCTGGCTGTATAAGCTTCTATTCTAACAAATGTTTCAAACTTTTTTGATCAATTTGAATCACAAAATGAACTCTCGTTCATATATTGACTTCAGTTGGTTGCGGGTTGACAACGATTGGCTGAAGAAAGCAATAGGGGGACCATCTTGAAACAAAGTTGTACCTAATCCCGTACCTGAAGCATCGGTTTCCAAGGTAAAACGCTTGGCAAAATCGGGTAGAGCCAAGGTGGGAGCAAGTGTCATAGCTTCTTTCAATTGTTGGAATGCTTTTTCTGCTTCTGCATTCCAATGGAAAGAGTCCTTCTTCAGTTGTTGTGTCAATGGCCAAGCTATATTTCCAAACCCTTTTAAAAATCGCCTTTAGTAACTTGTAAGGCCTAAGAAGCCCCGGAGTTCCCTCAAGTTTGATGGTTTAGGCTAATTTTCCATTACTCTAACCTTCTCCTTATCCACCTCAACCACTTGGTCTGTCACCCATTCCCCAAATATTCAATTTTCCTCTGCCCAAACACACATTTCTTCTCGTTTAAAAGAAGTTGATGTTTTGTCAAGGTGGTAAGCACCCTATCCAAGTGCTCAGCATGGGCCCTTTCATCTCTACTGTAGACTAATATATCATCAAAGAAAACTAAGACAAACTTCCTTAGGAAAGAATGAAGCACACGATTCATCAAGGACTGAAAAGTTTTCGGGGCGTTTGATACCCTAAATTCGTAGTGACCCTCGTGAGTTATAAATGCTGTCTTTGGAATGTCTTTCACCCTTATCCGGATCTGATGATAGCCTGATTTTAAATCCAATTTTGAAAAGAGCTTAGCCCCATGTAACTCGTCAATTACCAGTATCGGATAACGATCTTTTATTGTCACTCGATTAAGCGCCCGATAATCTACACAAAAGCACCAGCTCCCATCCTTCTTCTTGACCAGTAGTGAGGGTCTTGAATAAGGGCTCGTGGAAGGTTGAATAATTCCTGCTGCAATCATTTTCTTGACCACCTTCTCGATCTCTTTCCCAGTTCCAAGTTAATTACATGGTCGATGTCCCTTTTAGGAGGTAGTTCTATGATAGGTTGGAATACCATCTGATGATTCCTTAGCACTCGCTAGACCATTTTTGAAACTACCCATTTGTCACTGATAATCTCTCCAAGAAACTCCATCTGACATAATTCCACAATCAGCCCCACTCCTTGTTGTATTGCCTTCGTCATGGTCTTCAAAGAAACTCCTGTCTTGGATAAACTGGGGTCCCCTTTTAGCACCACTCGAGAACCATCAACGCAAAATTCCATCACCATGTTACTCCAATTCACCTCCATACTCCCAATACTTCCCAGCCATTGCATACCGAGAATTATATCAATACTACCCAATTGTAGAGGCAGAAAATCCTTAATGATTGTTATTCCCTGAACCTCAATTCTTACTCCCTTGCAAACGCCCCTCCCTTTAACTTCTAGACCCTTACCCATAATTACTCCATAATTGTAAGTGGAAATGAGGGGTACCTGTAGTTCTTCAATGATCTCTAGAGATAGGAAATTATGGGTAGCTCCACAATCGAACATCACTGTCACATCTCTCCCAGCTAACGTCCATCTCATCTTCATGGTGCCTCTTGTGGTCAGGCCAAGCACCAAATTTAGGGATAGTTCAACAGATTCTATCATGTGTACTTCTGCACTCTCAGTCTTGTCCCCTGAAATCTGCTCGTCGTCCTTCAGTTCCATACCCACCGCCTTCTCTTCTCTTTCTTCGTCGATGATGAGCAAAATTTGAAGCTCCTTCCGACACGCATGGCCTAACCGGTACTTTTCTTTACACAAACCGTGCCCTTCTGTCTCGGTTCTCGGCATCAGTGAGCCAGATCCGTCGTCAGCTTCCTTCTGTTGGAGTTCTCGCTGGTTTTTCGGTTGGCAGTATGTCCGGAGTGCTCCAAAAGGTTCCTTGGTTTGGAGCCTTGGCTTCTCCTTCCTGGTTCATGTTCCGACCCACGAGTCCTTTCTCTTCTCCTCACTGACTGGGTTTAAGAGAAATAGGTCCCGATGTGCTTCCTTTTTGCTTGATGGTCCAGTTCTTTTCTTCAATCATTTGGGCTGTATTCATAAGGGCCTTAAGCCCCATCGGGTTCATCAAACGAAGTTCAGCTTTGATCTCTATCTTCAACTCCTTCACAAAAGTGGATTCTAGCACCTCCACAGGCAGCATCGTTAGTGGTGCTGAGAGTTTCTCACACTCCCTCCGATAGTCGGCCACTGACCCATGTTGTTTAATATATAAAAACCTTTTGCATAAGTTCCCAGTTTGAGTTTGGCCGAACCTCTGGACCAATTGTTGTTTTAAATCACTCCAACTGTCGAATGGTGTTCTTGCATCAGTCCATCGAAACCAGGCGAGAGCATCCTCTTCGAAGTTGATTCCAGCTGCCGTTAACTTTTCAGCTTCGCTCATTCGATTCATTTTGAAGAACATTTCGACTCGATATAACCATCCTTTCGAATTTGTTTCATTGAATAAGGGCATCTCAAGACGCCTCCCAGTACGCCATGATCATGTGTTCCCAAACATCTCCCACCCAACCTTTTTATTTGTTGCTGGGTATGTGCCATCGTAACCACTTACCATTTCTTCCACTCCCATAGGTACTCTCTCATTCTTTTCTTTTTCAAGCGAGCTAGACCCTTCTTCCCGTTCGGTATTCTTTCCGTTACCCAGAGATTTACTTACCCCTTGCACCCTTCTCTATTGTTCACTAATTGTGGCCATTATCTGGGTCACTCCTTGGGAGAGTGTGGTGAGAGTCTTCTCTATCTCCAAAATTCTCTCAAAAGCTCTTTCCACTACTGGAATCTCACTTAACTCTTCTCTGATTCCTTCCAATTCTTTCTTAATCGATTCCATTTTATCGTCAGAGTTCTTTGGAGGCATGGCTTGCTGGCTCTGATGCCAATTTCTGATAGGATACTACGTTATGTAAAAGACCCACACGATTCAATCAACTCTTGTAGTATTCCAGAAAAGGGAATTTTCATAAAATGGTAGCAGCCTTTCGAGAGGACTGCAGCTCTCCTTAACAACAACCAAATTCACGTCTTTCTCACTCTTAGTGACAGCCTATATGTACCTTTTCCAGATTCAAAAGTAACGGTATAACAAACATAACAAAATAACATTAACATAATGAAAGGGAAAGATAACAAAATGCCATATGTTCGCTTTAGGATCAACCAACTTTCCCCTCATTCATGGGCCTTCTTTTCCTAGAATACGTGAGTCGAATAAGAGGTCTATCAAAATCCCAGATCTACTGCTTTCATCACTATTTTGTATTTTTGACGCATAGCGAGAGGGGAGAGAAAGTTTCATGGGATGTATCATGTTGACAAAAGTTGATTTGTCTCTCAACTCAAAACTTTGATGATAGTTTTGTAGTTTCATAGTTGATCATTGTTCTTCACATACTAATGATTCAAAGAACATCTTCCATGTTTAACTTCTGAGGAGATAAACTAAATGGTATTCGTTACCTCTTTTGAAGCGAGCTCTGGTTGGTGAGGGCTTGGGTGAGGAGCAACTATTTTCAGCAGAAGAGAGCCCGATAAAAGATGGTTTTGGCAATGAGATTGATGACTATCTTTTGAAGCTTAAGGCAAGTTCGTTTCTTTTTCCTTCTCCTTCTATAAGGTCTGTGTAGCTATTAGCGTTATCATAAATCAGATGATACTATCACAACCTTTTAGCAATTTGGTTTATTTGGAAGCACATGAAGTTTGTAAGCATACGAGAGTTTTGAAATGCAGGTTAATCTTTGTGCTAGAGATAAAAGTAAACATTAACTGAAGTTTTATTTGCCTATTCTTTTGCAACTGCTTCAGTGATATCAATTAGTTTATCTTGTAGTAAAGAATGGGTTTTCAATAACTTATGTCAATTCATATAATCAAGGTTATTGTATGGATATTATCCATTGACCCAGTTAGTGAGTCATTGGGGGACTTGGCAGATTAAAATATTATTGAGAGTTATGGATTTATTCATGAAATTGAAATAAAGTACATAGAAAAGCTTGGTTCTCATGATTATAATTTAATGAAATACATGAACTATGACAAAAAGCGCAAATCAAATTTGATGAACTGTATTTTCAGCTCTGTCATGTCCTTTTCTTAACAAAAGGACAATAATGATCATATTTTTGCACTGCTGTCGCAATATCTCATTTCCATCTCTACTCATATTTTAATTTTTGTTTTTGTAGTGTTGATGTAACATCAGGTTAGGGTGTTACTAAAATATGCCTTGATCAGAAAAAGAAAAGGCCTTGCTTTGTTGGTCATCTGATAAAACTATTAATCATAGCTATGTAAATTTGGCAAGTTAGAATGAGTAACAAACAGTCTGAGAGTTATGCACGACTACTTCTGGTAGCACTCTATCTTTACACAACCATGTCACAGTGATTACAATCTGATAGGTTCTAGTAATAACTAGGGTATATTTATTCTAGTATAGTATCAATACTCCCGGTAAAACCTCCCCTTCTTAGTAGAATAACAATAAAGTCAGCAATTCCTTAGCTATGAAACTAGCAACAGAACAAGAAGAAAAGAAAAGATCAGGCTCTCCCTCTCCCACTTTCGGATGAACTTTTGGAAAACTAGCAGAAAAATAGTCCCCTCCACCTTGTTAGCTTTCGAGAGGCTAACCACTCTCCCAAAACCTTCCACAAATCTCTTTCCTGCCTTCCTCGTACCCCCCCTCCTGTCACCCACCTTTCTGCCTCCTAGCATATACCTTCAACCCACGTGCCTCTTCTTTCTCTTATAACATTTCTTAATTAAGGGCTTATCATTACCCCCGTCAACAAGTTTCACCTTGTCCTCAAGGTGAAATTCTGGAAAGAGCTCATCAAGAGTGTCATAGTCTTCCCATGTGTTGTCATGATCCGGTAGATCCTTCCATTTCACCAATGCCTCTGTCCTTCCATCCATCAACTTACGGATTTTCCTTACCAATTCGGGCTGTAACAGTAGCTCATTTTCATCAGTTAATGACTGAGGTAAGGGCTGTGGGTGAGTAGGGGGTTGTAGTGACTTCTTGAGTTGAGAAACATGGAAAGTGGGATGGATTTTGGCATTTGGAGGTAATTCTAGGCGGTATGCAACTTTGCCAATTTTCTCGGTTATCTTGAAGGGCCCATAGAATCTAGGACTTAACCAAGGATTTCATCCGATAAGGTCTGATCTTGACGTAGACCAAGTCTCCCACTTCAAACTCTACATCTCTTCGATGCTTATCTGCAATATTCTTTATAAGCCATGGTTGAATTGAAATCTTCCAACTTGAACAAAGTAGGGGGCTCTCTCCCAATAGGGCCTTAAAAGGTGACATCCCAGCGGATTGATTAAAATTGGTATTGTACCAATATTCTGCCCAAGACAACCATTTCACCCATCCCCTCAGTTTACTCCCCACAAAACATCGAAGATAGGTTTCCAATCCTCTATTTACTACTTCGGTTTGACCATCCGTCTCCGGGTGATAAGAAGAACTAAATTGGAGGGTTGTTCCTGAGAGCTTGAAGAGTTTCTGCCAAAATAAACTCATGAATAACTTATCCCCGTCTGAAATTATAGATTTGGGAAATCCATGTAGTTTGACGATCTCTTTTACAAAAAGAACAGCCACTTCCTTGGCAGTACAAGGATGAGAAAGGGCTAGGAAATGCCCATATTTCGTTAACTGATCCACTACTACCAGAATGGTGTCAAACCTGTGGGATTTAGGCAATCCCGTGATGAAGTCCATGTTAATATCCTCCCAAACTCTTTGTGGAATGGGTAACGGCTGTAGGAGTCCTGCTGGACTCAAGGCTTAATACTTGCATTGCTTGCAAATTTCACAACTTGCAACATACTGCTGAACATCCTTCTTCATTCCTTCCCAATGTACAAAAGTGGATAACTTCTTGTAAGTCCGTAAACACCCGGAATGTCCCCCTATGGGTGTGCAGTGAAATTCGTGCAGGAGCAAGGGAATTCGTGAGGATCCCCTGGGAAGCACCATTCTGCCTTTGTATAAGAGGCTACCTCCTTTGATAGAAAATCCTTCTGGAAGATGTTCTCCTTTTATCCCTTTTTGCCATATCGAATATAACTTTTCATCCCTCTTGATTTCTTCTCCGCACCATCCAAAATCCTCATACTGCCATACAGTTACAGCCTTTAACTCAAGGCTACCCTCTCTTCTAGATAAGGCATCCACCACCCTATTGTCTTTTCCGGGTTTATAATGGATTTCGAACTTGTACCCTATTAACTTTGTCACCCATTTCTGTTGTTCTTCACTAAGGCTGCACTGCTCCAGCAAGAATTTAAGAGCCTTTTGGTCGGTTTTGATGATAAAAGGGTGTCCCAATAGATAATGACGCCACTTCTTTATTGCTAGAACTATGGCCATTAATTCCCTCTCATAAACGGAACTATTCCTTCTAGCTGAAGAGAAGGCTTGGCTGAAATATGCGATGTGGCGTCCATTTTGCATCAATACCGCTCCCACTCCCCACCCCGAAGCATCAATCTAGACTCAAAAGTCGGGAAAAATCAGGTAGTGCCAAGACCGGCACTGTTATCATTGCCTTCTTGAGTTCTTCAAAAGCTTGCTGAGTTTCTTGACTCCAAAGGAAGGCATCTTTCTTGAGGAGTGCAGTGAGTGGTGTAGTCATCTTTTCATAATTCTTTAGAAATCTCCTATAGTACCCTGTTAATCCAAGAAATCCCCTCAATGCTCGCAAATTCTTAGGTATTGGCCATCTTTCCATGGCTGCCAACTTCTCGGGATCTGCCAACACACCTTCGGTAGATATGATATGATCAAGATACCCTATTCGTGATTTAGCAAAGACACATTTCTTGAGGTTTAGCACCAATTGACTTTCTTGGAGTATCCTTAAGGTCTCTCTCAAGTGCTTCCAATGTGAATCTTCGTCGGGGCTGTACACAAGTATATCTTCGAAGAACACCAACACGAACTTCCTTAAATGTTTGTGAAAGATGTCATTCATAAGCGATTGGAATAAAAACTCATAGTGCCCTTGGTGAGTTCAGAAAGCTATCTTCTCTTCATCCCCGACCTTGATTCGGATTTGATGGTATCTCGACTTCAAATCTAACTTGGAAAATAGTTTGGAACCTCCTAACTCCTCGATTAGCTCATCAATAGCCGGTATGGGAAACTTGTCAGGTAGTGTTAGCTTATTCAAAGCCCTGTAATTAATGCAAAACCGCCAACTCCCATCCTTCTTCTTAACCAATAACACTGGGCTTGAAAAAGGTCCCTTGCTTGGTCGAACGATACCAGCCAGCAACATTTCCCTAGCCAACCTTTCAATTTCTGGCTTTTGTGAATGTGGGTACCTATATGGCCGTATGTTTGGCTGAGCAGCCCCCGATTTCAAGATAATGGCGTGGTCGTGCTTCCTATGAGGTGGTAACTCAGTAGTAGGTGTTTGCACTGCTGGAAATTCTGTTAGAAGCTGCTGGACAGCCACGGGTAAGGTCTCTTCCTCCACTTCCGTCATCTGTAATTCTCCGAATGCAATTAGATACCCTTGATGCTCCCTCCTAAGAGTTTTTATAGCGGATTTAAGTGACACCATAGTTTTAGTGAGACTTGGATCCCCCTTCAAGCAGTATTCCTCCCTTCCCATCTTCACCTTCATTGTTGGCTGGTGCCAATTAACTCTCACTTCTCGCAATGACTTAAGCCACTCAATTCTAAGGACCATATCTGCTCCCCCCATTTCAAACACATAAAAAGGTTGTTTAATTTTCATTCCCTGTAGATTCACCTCCACGGTAGGGCATTGCTAGCTACCCATCACCTTATAACCATCCCCCAACGACACTTCAAATATTTTCACTTCTTTGGTCTCCAGATCCAGCTTTTCTGCTGCTTCTGAAGTGATAAAATTATGGGATACCCCACTGTCTATCAATATGAGGACCCTCTCTCCCATACATCTCCCTATTAGCTTCATGGTGTTATTGGTGGTAATACCTACTATAGAATTTATCGATAGCTCCAAGGTGGCCAGCTCTATTTCCTCTTATGCATTCATTTCTTCTATTTCCTAGACCTCCATGATTTTCTCTCCCTTTTCATCGACGATTTGCAGCAAGATTACACTGAGTTGCTTGTTCTTGCAAATATGGGTGGGGCTATATTTCTCGTCACATTTAAAACAGAGCCCTAAAGCTGCGTATGGTTACTATGATCCATATGCTGAGATGGAACGAAACAAAAATTTGGAGACAAAACAGAACAAAAATTGGAGACAGTGAGGTGTTTGGTTGTAAAGGACAAAACAGATAAAACTGTGCGTCTCGAGGGCAGAAATGTGCTTGATTGCAGTTGACAGAATATAAAAAACAGTGTCAATGACCAAAGTACCCCTGAAGTATAATATGGTTGGAAATATGTAATTCATTGATTATTTTAAAACGAATGATTTGTATTAGTATTTTTTTAATTGTATCTATAAATAAGGAATTTAAAAAATGAGGAACATAAAAATTTAATGAAATGAGTTATTGAATAGCAAAATATTCGTACAGTAACCAATAAAATGAATTACATTAAATATTTTTTATAATTATATCAATATTTTTTAATTTTATTTGTAATTTTTTAATTACGATGAAATAAAATGAGAAACCTAAATATTTAATGAAATGAGAAACCTAAAAATTAAATGAAATGAGTTATTGAATAAAAAAATCCTACAAGTTAGAAATTCTAGTACATAACAATTTAATAAAACATCTAAGCATTTATGGAATTAATTACATAATAAGTTAAAGATATATTCAAGCCTTATATTTTATTAAGAATGTCCTTAATAATAATACCCAAAATGACTCCAATGGCAATTAGTAAAAATCCTTGACTCCATGTCATTTTTGTCTTCAAAGTTGCAACTTCATTTAGTTCTGCATTTGTTGGAAGTGAAAATTGATGAGGTATTGATAAGGGTTCATTGGCGGTAGGAACAATTTCTTCATTTCGACGAGTCCGAAAAGAGAAAGGAGGAGATGAGCAAAAGAAGGAAACAATAACATGGTCGAATGACTCTAATTCCAGCAGATTTTTCCTGAGAAGAATAAGATCTCAAGCACTTGGCATCACACCCATAAAAGTAAAGGATAAGGAAATTGAAAATAGGAAGAAGGCCTAAAAGATAAGACAAGAGATGAGTATCAGGAACTAAATGAATTCAACAACCTGCAAAAGCACAATCCCCAATAAGTTGGATTGCATCCTATTAACATAGGCTGTTCATAGCAACAACATATCATTAATCACTTCTACGCGAAAGCACTTTAAGTAGATGGCAAACTCGAAAAGGTATCCAACTTACTTAGTTACGTGCATAAATGCAATAGTGAGGCTTGGATTTGAAATAAAAGCGAGAAGCAAATTGAAATAGGAAGAGATATAAACGGAGGAAAAGAAAGGCTTAGATAACAAACATTATTACCATACAACTCCAAAACTGTGGGAAGTAAAATAAAATGGTAGTCACTGAACTTTAACAAACTAAAAGAAAAACAATCCCGGAAACTGAAAAAACCGAACAACAAAAAGCAATAATACAGGAAACTTAAACCATTGCAGAAACATACATTGTCCTATATTTTTCAACTAAACTCTTGTAGATTCCTAGGTAAAGCTTGTAACCCCACTATATGTGCGCAAATAACCTCATCCATCCAATTTATTGCAATGAATGGATGAGATTGTTTGAGAATAGGAGACAATAGAGTATTCCC
>JANQAP020000261.1:1747776-1763258 GCA_026874005.2 Erythroxylum coriaceum
TGTTTTCATTCGAATTTGACCTTTATTAGCATTAGTTATTTAGTTTATTTAATTAGTTGTTTCAAGTTAATTTCACACATATATAAAAACCCCCAAAACTGAGTGTGAGTGTGTTTTCTCTTCTCACCTCCTTCTCGGCTTTTGTTAGTTTTGATTATTAGTGTGTGCTTTGCATATTAGTTATTTTTAGTTAATTGGTGTGTGTTTAGGTCTTCTTAATAGTAGTCTTAAGTGTGTGTTTATTTAATTATTAGTTTAGTGTCTAATTTCGCACCCGTGCCTTTTCCTTCTTGAATTTAGTAGATTTTTGCATTTTAATTGAGAGTTGAATAATCACATTGCTTGTTTGATGTGATTTAGTTGCATATTTTATAGTTCTCTGTGGGAATGATACTTTACCTGTCCATACTATTGTGTTAGATTTTAGGGTTTAATTTGGAGGCATAATGACACCTTACCACTATGATAAGGGCTAATGTGGAGGAGGATCATGAGGCAAAAATGGCTAGGTTCTTGAGTGGTTTGAAGAAGAACATTGCTGATCTTGTGGAATTACAACTCTATGTGGAGATTGAAGGCATGGTAAATGTGACCATGAAAATTGAAAGGTAGCTCAAACGCAAGGATACAAGTAAATATGATTTTAAACCTTATTTGGGCTTTTCTTTTTCTTAGAAATAGAATTAGAGTAAAAAGGAAAATAAACCTTTTATTAAGACTAAATTTGATAATTTTAAGAATAAAAATGAAATAGGTAGCAAGGATAAAGGTGAGAATCAAAATAATCAAACTAGAGGAATTATGTGTTTTAAGTGCCTGGGACATGGTCATTTGGCACGTGAATGTGAATAGCAAGGTATGTAGCACGATCATTAATAGTGGGAGTTGTAATAATGTTTCTAGCATTTTGTTTGTTGAGAAAATGAAGTTGACAAGTCTAAAGCATCCTTTACAATTAATAATGGTTGAATGAGTTTAGGGAAGTTAAGATGAGAAAATAGGTTCTAGCAGCGTTTTCCACTAGGAGTTATAATGATGAGGTTCTATGTGACTTAGAACTAATGCATGCTAGTCATCTTCTTTTGGGGCGATCATAGTAGTCTGATAGAAAAGTTCAACATGATGAGTATGAAAACAACCACCCCTTTGTCATGAACAACATGCATGTAATCTTAACACCTCTCAAACCATGGGAAGCATATGAGGATTAGATTAGGATAGTAGGGGAATACAAATAGAGAGAAAAGTAAGTGAGTGCTTAAGAAAAGCATGAGAGTGATAAAAAAGAATGAGAGTGTGAAAAAGAGTGAAAAGAGCTTAGTAGTGAGAAATTATAGAAGAAAATCATATCGTTAGACTTAAAATAGGGAGAAAAATATGAGATTTAGTGCTTATACTAATAGAAGTGAGGTCAAGAGTTTTATGTTAGCAAGGCAACAACTATTTGTATTTATGTAAAAAGATGTTCACCTTTCAATGAATATCCTTAGTACTTCTTTGCCTAGTGTTGTTATGTCTTTATTGCTAGAATTTGTTATTTATTTCTTGAGGAGTTGCCACAAGGATTACTTCCTTGATGAGGCACTAAGCATCAAATTGATTTTTATCCCAAGTTCAAAAATACTTAAAAGACCAGCTTATAGGGCTAATCCAAAGGAGGAAACGAAGGAGATTCAAAAGCAAGTGGATGAGTTGGTGGAGAAAAGATTTGTGAGGGAGAGTCTCAGCCCATATTTGATTTTTGTAATTCTAGTACCAAAGAAAGATGAAACATGACGCATATGTGGATTTTTGAGCTAACAACAAAATCACAATAAAGTATAAAAATCCTATTCCTAGATTAGATGATATGGTTAATGAGTTGCATGGTTCTCGCTTGTTTTCAAAGTTTGATTTAAAAAGTAGGTATTATCATATTTGCATGAAAGAAGGAGATGAATGAAAAACTGTTTTTGAAACAAATGGTTTATATGAGTGGTTGGAATTGCCTTTTGGTTTAGCTAATGCACCAAGTATTTTTATGAAATTAATGAATCATGTCTAATGACCTTTATCATAAAATTTTTTTATCTACTTTGATGATATTTTAGTGTATAACAAGAATTTGGATGACCATGTGAAAATTTTGCAATTTTGTGCCTTAAGGGAATATAAGTTGTACGCTAATTTAAGGAAGTGCACATTTTGTATATAATTTTTTTTGTGTTTTTTGGTTTTGTTATGAGTGCATATGGAATTTTTGTAGATGAGAAAAAACATCAAGGCAATTAAGGCACTTGCCTTACACCTAAGAATGCAAAAGAGGTAAGAAGTTTTCATGATTTAGCAAGTTTTTATGGGAGCATGTAGAGGATTTTTGTTCTATAGCAGCTCCTTTAAATGAACTTGTTAAAAAAGAGTGATGTGTGTAGATGGACTAATGTGCAAGAAAAGCATACTTTGAAAGATAAGTTGACCAATGCATCTTTGCTTATACAATCGAATACAAGAAAGGAACAAAGAATGTTGTGGCTGATTCATAGTCAAGGGGGTATGCACAATACACTTCTTTCCAAACTAAATTGCTTGGGTTCAAGTTCATTAAGAATTTGTATGATGGTGATGCTAATTTTTGACAAGTGTGGCTTGCAGTTCTAACTGAGCATGTGTTGATTTTATAGGCATGACGTATTCTTGTTTAAGAAAGTTAAATTTTGTGTGCCTAAATGTTATATGCATGAATTACTTGTTAAGTGAGCATTTTTATGGGCCCTATATGAAACATGATGTGCAACCTATATTTGATAACTATCTATAAAAAAGCTAAGTCAAAAGTAATGCCTCATGGTTGGTATACTCCTTTACTTGTGCCTAATTATCCTTGAATTAACTTATCTATGTATTTTTTGTATTGGGTTTAACTAGATCTCACAGTGGCAAGGAGAACATATTTGTTTTTGTTCATAGGTTCAGTAAGATGGAACATTTCTAAAACCAATGATGACATGCATACTTTGTTCTTTCAGGAGATAATGCAGTTGCATGGTTTACCTAGTTGCAATTGTTAGTGACAGAGATGTGAAGTTTTTAAGTTCTTTCAGGAGATAATGCAGTTGCATGGTTTACCTAGTTGCAATTGTTAGTGACAGAGATGTGAAGTTTTTAAGTGATTTTTGACACACATTGTGGAGTAAATTAGTCATTAAAATGTCACATCCTCAAACGGATGGACAAATTGA
The DNA here is from genome assembly GCA_026874005.2 of Erythroxylum coriaceum. Classification (NCBI taxonomy): domain Eukaryota; kingdom Viridiplantae; phylum Streptophyta; class Magnoliopsida; order Malpighiales; family Erythroxylaceae; genus Erythroxylum; species Erythroxylum coriaceum. Next base: position 1,750,995 of record JANQAP020000261.1, read on the forward strand.
GGTAGTTAATAGGATCCTTAAGACATGGCTACATACTATCATTCAAAAGAACTTAAAACAATAGGAAAAGTGTTACCACATGTCGAGTTTGTGTATAATAGGGATGTGCATTCTATTACGTCTTATTCACCTCTTGAAATTGTGTACAATTTTAATCCTTTTGACTCCTTTAGATATTTTGCATTTACCTACTAATGAATGTGCTAATTTTGATGGAAAGAGAAAGGTAGATTTTGTTGGGGATTTAAACGCCAAGATTTAAGCTAATATAGAGAAAAAGAATGAGCAATATGTAAGACAAGCCAATAAAGGGTGCTTAAAAGTTACCCATAAACCTGGAGATTAGGTTTGGATTTATATGCGTAAAGAAAGATTTTCGGCCCAAAGAAATCAAAATTGTAGAGGTGATGAACTTTCCATGTGTTAGAGTGAATCAATGAAAATGCCTACAAACTCGATTCACCGAGTCATTATGTCAATGTTAGTGCTGTGTTTAGTGTTGCTGGCTTATCTTTATTTGGCATAGGCTATTCATGGATGAATCCTTTCAAAGACGGAAGCATGATGGGTATTAGCTTACACCACTACTCACTCATCTGTTAAAAGAATTGGAGGTTCTATGATAAGAGCAAGATCTTCCAAAATAATCAACTCTAATATTCCAAGTTCTAGCTTCCAAGGAAAAAAATTATAACAAAAATATTTTGCATCCTTTTTGTAAGAACATCCAAAATCATGAATACCAATCACCTCCAGCCTCTCTAATCTTGTTCTTAGTAACTGAGAATAGAAATGATGAGTTGTAAACTTTAGTGAAAGATTTTGAATTATATAAAGATTTCTATTTGAATAATAAAGATTCAAAGACTAGCCTCCCTCCACATCTTATTCCTCCAGTTCTTACTGTCAGTCTTTCATCCCCCACCTAAACTTATGGTGACTTGAGTGCCTCTTAGATCTCGAAGAAAATCAGTTGTTCTATAGAACTCACATTCTACTTCAACTCACCTATTTACCATGCACATTCATAAGTTGAAACACTAAAGTCCATCCTTTTTTCAGGTTTCCTACTTCTTAGGAAACGTGGAACCTAAAGAAAAAATAGCTGTCTCAACCCTATCTCTCGTGTATTCCACCAAAGCATTTCACTTCTTCAGCTTGATACCGAAGCCAAGCTATCCCATATTCCTCAAACCAGTCATTAGCCATTAAGGCCACCCTTTAAACCCTTTCACCTACTACTTCCACCACTTTAGTGCCTCTTGACTTTATCACTCCAATGTTGATATCAATTCTTCCTCTTACCTTCAAAACCCCATACCAACTCCAAACATTGGTTGCCATTTGTCCTCCCATTCAAGCACCTATTTTTGAATCTCTAGCACCTAGTTCATCCTTTCCTTTCATCCTTAAACCAACCACTTCCTCCCTATAGGTCTTTCTTAGTGACAAGTGGTCAAAGATGTCTCTCCTTTTGAAAGCCTGATATTTCTCCTTTTGCCCCTTTTGAATCTAGCTTGATTGTAACGCCTTCTATAGATGTTCTCCCAATTGGAATAGCTAAATGATCAAAAAATTACTGAGTTTCTTCGTTGATAAGAAGCCAACTTTCCCCATTATGAACCACTATGAAATAATAAACTAGAAAAAACTAGGACTTGTGTAGGTCCTCATCAATGAGGAAGATCTATTCCTCCTTATGTTTTATTCCATAACTAGCCTATTGAATGTCTTTGAAACATATCTTTGGTGTGTCAACAACAACTTGTTATTTTTGCAAAAAAGTTGGCTTGGTTTTGACAAAAAATTTTGAATATGAAGTGCATCCTAATCAAGATATTCTACAATGTTCTTTTGGATTATTAGTCCACTATATATTTGAGTTACTTGGCTAGTTATTTGTGTAAGCCACTACATTTTGATGAAGTAACAACCAAGATAAAAAGAATTAGGTAGGAAAGGATTTGCATTAAGGTGGATATAGGAAAGGAACTTCTAGAAACAATTCCCATAGCGGTTGAAGATAACAACTTAGCAAAAGATAAGATTGCAGTCACCTACCAATGGAAACTAGCCTCATAATACATGGAGCCTAACATGCAAGAGACTCATGACGGGGGATTATAATAAGCTCATAAAGACTAACCTTTTTAGTGGCTAGGCTAACTCTGAAAGAGCTACACACCATTAGAAGCCAACCAAGTAGAAACCACCGCTATTGACATTCTTCTCCCTAATCCCTTAACTTCAAGTAAGGAACAGGACGCCCTTAATATTAAACCTAATCTTACTATCAAGACACAGTTAATAGAGGAAGCAACCTTTTATCAAAATAGTACGGAACCTCCCACTTAAGACAAAGATTGTACCTTATCTATCAGACCAAGCAAGTGCTAAGGAATGTTAACATACAATTATGATAAATAATATATGAAGAATGCAATTGGAAAATTTAATGATATTATATCTTCTCAACACTGGGAGAAGACAGCTATTGCATAAACCATAAAAGGAAAGACCTCAAACTAAAGAAGAACAAGTAGGAAATCCAAAAAAGTTATCAAGGCCTCCCACTCCTTTTTTTAATGTGAGTGATATCTTGGAAAGTGAGGGGGAATAACTAACCTATTAAGAAACAAATAGTTCATGATTACCTTAGTAGAAAAAGCCTCATCCTTTTGTATGTCTACTTAAAACTAAAATAAAAAATCATTCTTATGGAAAAGGATTGTGTTTGTTTGGAAAAAATGGAAGATATTATCTAATCATCAACTTCATGTTAAAGGGAGAATCACCATTGGGTACAATCGTAGTATGATTATACTCTAAGTTGATTTCTCTAACCAATCTATCCACATTTCCTTGAAACTCAATCCTTGCCCTTCTACACTCAATTTTACTTTCATGCATGCTTCAAACCATACATTTCAAAGAGCGTTTCTATTGAATGATTTGAGAGTCATCCATTTCAATATGAGGTCCCTTTAGATGATACTTGGATATCTGGGCTACAATGCTAGCCTCAAACATATAAGGTAAGACTTCAAAATTTGTATAACTCAAATATGTACTTCAAATCTTAGTTATAATGGAAACCACTTCAGATGGAGCAACGAGCAAATTGATAGTTGGTTAATTAAAAGGAAATTGGATATGAATTAATCAGTAATCAATGAATGGCTGAATTTCCACTGAGATAAGCTCATTTTTGTAATAACCTATCCTTTAATAACTCCCTAATTGAGATTCATAACCTAGGTATCCCCTAAGTCAAGAATGCTCCTTCAAATTCCATAATTATCATGGATAGGATTGAGGAAGTAGTAGCACAAAGAATGACCATTCAAACATATTGTTATGGAGCTTATGAATATATAATGAAGATACAATTAGTCAAGTAGGAACTAAAAACACTCAAATAAAGAAACATTACAACAATGTAACTCAAATTGTTCGAAACCTCAAAGGCAAAATCCGAAATGAGCTGGTCTCAAACCAATGGGTGATTCATTTAAGCTAGATGAGAAACAAGTCTTAACTACATACTCATAAAGATTAATAATTAGAATTCTCTACTCAAGTAGAAGCCTAGAATATAATTGGATAAGGAAGGGGGTAGGAACAAATTTTTCTTTTGCAATGGAATCCTTACTAGAAGAAATATTAACAAATTCTCTTCTCTAAAAGACTAAGAAGGGAATTTATGTTAGAGATAGAGGAGATCAAGAAAATAGCCTCACTTGCTTCCATAACATAATAAGTAAAGCTAACAAATGTATATTCCTCTTTATAGGTGCTCAAATAATTCATTCAAACATCCATTCCATTGGAGCAAGCTAAGGCCCTTTGTAATCCATTCAGAGGACTAGATATAGAGAGAGTACTCTTTGTCTTAGCCAACATAAAGATATAGGAGCAAACACCTTAGCCTTGATGTCCTAATAACCTTCATCAATAAGGATTTGATATTTGTATTCAAAGGGGCAAAAGGGTTAAGAAAAGATGACCCTCTTTCCTATATTTATTCACAATTTGCATTAAAGTTCTGACTAGGTTAATTGAACAATAAATAAACCAAGGAGGATGTTTCACATACCATCACTGATGTAAGAGGCTGAAGTTGAATACTCTTCTTTACAGATGACTTATCTTTTATGGATTCAATATTTATTTGGTGGAGCTGCTCATGAACTCACTAAGATAATTCAAATAGTTATCAAGACTCTCCATTAACATATCCAAAAAGCCACATCTTCATTACAACAACTGCTCAGCCATTAGTAGAATCCACAACCAATATTAAAAGATTGGAAATCAAGGAGGCCTTTTTACAAATCTAGGTAACCACATCATAATGAAAGGACTCTCTTATAGAGAATATTAACAACTTATTTGACTCAAACTACAAAAAGAACTAATAGTTGGTATAATAAGCACCTATCCTATATAGAATTTAACATGTCATTTAACAACTTATATGTATTGGTGTTCTCATCTTATTCTTCCCAAGAATCTTACCAAAACTATATAGAAAATATTATAGAAATTCCTCTAGTTAGGCACTCCAACTAACTTAACTGATGCTAAGGTGAAATGATAAAAATTGCACCATAAAGAAAGAAGGTGGATTTAGCATCACCTCAATCAAGGCCATACATCACATGATCATGGAAAAGAGGATATGGAGATTGTTTTCCAAAAAAAAAACTTCATGGCTTTAATGAATGTACACATATCACCTAAGGAATACCAATTTATGGAGAAACGAAGACGAATAATGTCTTATGTTGGACCCTAAATCAGATACTAGGTATGAGGAGTAAATAATGCATAAATAAAAAACATTGTGGGATCTAGGAACCATATTTATTCTAGTATGACCACTATTGGTCTCTTGGCCCCCTCAATATAAGCCCTAAATGCAAGGAATTATTCATCTACCACTAGACTAAGCTTTGGTCAAGGAAATCATTGATGGGAATTAATAAAACTATAACTTAAGTGACCTATGCAACTTGATCCAATCTTCCTTCATATGATCATAATTCAAATCTAAATGATAACAATATCTGGATGGCACCAAACACCAAGATTTTAAAAATAGCTATTGTTTACAACTATTAAGAGAGGTAGCTTGACGTGAACCTCAAGGATGAGCCTTGAAACCCAAAAATCGCACAATTGGAATCAAGGAACCTAAGAATGCTAAAAACAAATTTTGAATAGAAAAAACCTTGACCCAATGTCTATAGAAGACAAGAACTAAAGGTATAGGATAGGTTTTGGATGTCACAAAATAATAATCTTGATAAGTTCATGAGTTCACAAAAGAACCAAAGAGAAATTAACGTCATTCAGTGAATTTTAAAATTTTCTGAAGTTTTGTGAACAATACAATGCTTGCATTTGTATAGGCATTAAGGTAAGAGCTAATTAAGGTAAGAAATCACCCTAATTGAATAATTTGATCAAAATCATTATTTGGTTGAGATTATTAATGTAAGAAATCATTCCTAATTTGTTGGGACAACTTTGACATGTTCTTGAATGTCTCCCACAAATCTTGGAATGCTTGGAATAGATTGAAATAACTTAGACACTCATTGGGCTTCTTAACTCATCTTGGATTAGATTGATTAGGCCCTGAATACTTTCTAAGCTAATTAAAGCTTGTTTAGTCCCTAGCTCTTCAATTACCCCATTTATAGCTTTCTTTATCTTCTTGGATCTAGCTCTTGCAATTGGGGCTCCTTGAATGCTCAATGGCTCCTTTAGAGGTTTGCTTAAGCAAACTTGGTTCTTATCATTCCCCCACTCTTCAGAAGGATTCGTCCTCGAATCATCACCTGCATCAAAGAGAGATAAATTAACAACATTAAAAGTAGCACTCACATTACCATATTAATCCTTACAAGCAATTGTCATTAATCTTTGCAAGCACTTGAAATGGACCATCTCCTCTAGCGTGCAACTTTGATTTTCTTCGTTGTGGAAATCTTTCCTTGCATAAACGAACCCAAACTCAACCACTAGATTCAAATATCACTTTATTATGTCCTTGTTATATTGAATTTCATATTGCTTGATCCTCTTCTCAATATTCAGTATTACTTTCTCATGTAATGCTTTGATTAAATTTGCCTTCCTCTTTCCATCCAAACTAACCCTTTCCTCAATTGGTATTGGTATCAAATCTAATGGTGTTAGTGAATTAAACCCATACAAAACTTCAAAAGGACAATAGTTGTTACCAAATGGACACGCCTATTGTAAGCAAATTCAACATAGGGCAAAAACTCCTCCAAATTCTTCAAATTCCTTTATATGGTGGCATATAATAAAGTAGATAAGGTATTATTAACAACTACAATTTGACCATTGGTTTAGGTATGACAAGTCATTGAAAATAATAACTTAGTTCCCATCTTTACCCATAAATTCTTCTAAAAGTAGCTTAAGAATTTCATATCTCTATCACTAACAATACTCCTTGGAATGCCATGCAAATGTACAATCTCTTTAAAGAAAAAATCAACTATATGTGTTGCATCATCAACTCTATAGTATGGAATGAAATGAGTCATCTTTGAAAACCTGTCAAAAACAACAAAAACAGAATCCTTTCCTCATTTTGACCAAGGTAAATCTAAAAAAAATCCATAGAAATACCAACCTGAGGTTTAAGTAAGGTATAGGTAAAGGAGAGTACAATCCATGAGGCATAACTTTAGACTTAACTTGTTTACAAGTAATGCACTTTTCACAAAGTCTTTCTACATCCCTTTTCATATGTGGCCAAAATAAGTGATCACTCAAAACATCTAAGGTCTTTTTAATCCCAAAATGCCCCATTAAACCCCTACCATGTGCCTTCTTCACTAATAATTACCTTAAAGAAGGTTGAGGAATGCACAACTTACTTTCTCTAAACAAGAAACTATTATGCTTATAGAACTTACAAATGCTCCATTATTACATGCCTAAATATGCTAGAAAAGTCATGATCATTAGCATATAATTGTTTAATGTACTGAAAACCAAGTAATTTTGCATCAAGTTTAGAGAGTAAGGCATACCTCCTTAACAATGCATCTGCCACAATGTTCTCCTTACCTTGCTTGTACTTGATGACATACGAGAAGGCTTCAATGAACTCCATTCAATTAGCATGTCTTTTATTCAACTTGCCTTGTCCCTTAAGATTTTTCAATGATTCATGCTCAAATTCCTTAGGCCAAAGGTAGTGTTGCCAAGTTTGTAATACCCTTGCTAAAGCATATAGCTCCTTGTCATAGTTTGGATAAATTAAAGCTGCCCCTTTGAGTTTTTCACTAAAGTAGGCAATTAGACGCTTCTCTTGCATCAAAGCAGCTCCAATACCTATTCCTATAACATCACACTCAATCTCAAAAGTTTTTGAAAATTAGGTAATGCTAAACAAGGTGTTGAACACGACCTATCTTTAATTAAATTAAGCACTTGCTCTTGATCACTACCTCATTTAAAACCTATATATTTTAATGATTTCAATGAGAGGTGCTGCAATGGTGCTAAAATCTTTAACAAGATTCCTACAGAAGCTGACCAACCCATGGAAGCTTCTTACCTCTATGATGGAATTAGGTGTTGGCTATTCTTGGATAGCCTTTTACCTTTTCTTAATCAACCTTAACACCTGCCCCACTTACAACAAAACCAAGAAAAAATGCTATCCATGCAAAAAAGAACACTTTTAAAGATTGGCATAAAGCTTCTCTTTTTTCAAAAAATTCAAAACAGATCTTAAATGTTATAAACACTCATGCGTATTCTGATTATAAATTAAGATATCATCAAAATAGACCACAACAAATTTGCCTACAAATGAAAGCAACACATGATTCATTAACCTCATAAAAGTACTTGGTGCACTAGTAAGACCAAATGGCATTACAAGTCATTCATGTAAACCATACTTAGTCTTTAAGGCATTTTTCCATTTATCAGCTTCTCACATCCTAATTTGATGATAACCACTTTTTAAATCAATCTTACTAAAAACACGTGATCCATGTAATTTATCCAGCATATCATCACCCCTAGGGATTGAATGTCTATACTTTACCATTATGTTGTTGATAGCTCTACAATCAATGCACATCCTCCAAGATCCATCCTTTTTAGGCACACTAAGTACTAGAAATGCACATGGACTCATGCTCTCCCTTACATACCATTTTTCCATCAACTCGTCAACTTTCCTTTGAAGCTCCTTTGTCTCCTTGGGATTACTTCTATAAGCTAGTTGGTTTGAAATTGAAGCACTGGGAACAAGATAATTTGATCTTCTATTCCCCTAATAGGTGGCAATCCACTAGGAACTTCTTCAGGAAACACATCCTTAAATTCCTGTAATAAAGAAATAGTGACACTTGGCAAAGAAATGTTAAGTTCGTTTAGTATTAAAATAAGCTTCTTTGTACAATAGCACGATCATTGGTTTCTTTGAAAACGTAGCCCTCTTGACTTTACTCTCTTTTACAAATAAGCTTGCGTGCTTCTTAGTTTTTCTCTCACCACACTCTTGATCATCACTTTTTTCCTCTCCATTCAAAGTTACTTCTTTTTCTCTCCTCTCGAATTCGGCCACTCCTTTCTTTTCACTCATATTTTTTCTTTTAGTAATCTTAGCATCACTCTCTCTTGTTGTGTCACTCTCCCTTTTAACTCTCATTTGATTTTCATACACTTGTCTAAGGGCTAATGGTACAAGAGTGATTGGTTTCCCATTCATTACAAAAGAATATCTATTCTTGAATCCATCATGCATTGCATGCCTATGATATTGTCATGGTCTCCCCAAACGAATTCCTCCGGTATGTATAGGCAATACATCACACAAAACCTCATCTTTATACCTTCCAATTATGAATGAAACTAACACTTGCTTATTTATCTTAAGTTCCCAATAATCATTCAACCATTGAAGTTTATATGTTCGTGGGTGCTTTGTGGTAGGTAAACTCAACTTCTCCACTAAGGTTGTGTTAGCCACATTTGTGCAACAACCACTATCAATGATCATGCTACATACCTTGTCTTTGATGTGGCATCTTATATGGACGATAATGTCATGTTGCTCATCATTATCTTCCTTCACTTACATACTCAATGTGCTCCTAATAACCAATGCTTCTCCCTTAACAGATCATTAGCATCCTTCAGAGGTGGAATGGATTCATCATTTGATTCACTTTCAGTCTAAACATCTCCATTCTCTCTCAAAATTATCACACGTTTGTTTGGACATTGAAAGGCAAAATGACCTATTCCTAATCATCAAAAACACCTAATATTCCTATTTCTTTTTTGTTGGGAATAATCATTACCTTTGGTGTATCTCATATCCGTGGCCTTGTAGGATTCATCTTTGTGCTTAGAAATAGCCTTGTCTTCCTTTTTACCCGAATTCAGTTTACATGATAGGAGGAACCCAAATTTTGGCCAAAGTTTGTAAGACACCTTTTGAGCTATTTTTCTACTTTCATGGCCATGTACAACATATCTTCTAGTTTCACATAATTTTGTAGCTCCACCCTTGTAAGAAATTTGCCATGGTTGCTTCTCGATCTTCCTCAACATTGGCTCGAACCATTACAATCTTCATCTTCATAGCAACTATCACAAATAGAACATATAGCAACAAATACATTCATATGCCATTATCATGATTACACTAAAAAACATATACCAACATATTAGTATGCCAATTTTATGATCATAAAATCATTTCAAATCATGCTTCCAACCTGGCTCTGATACCATTTATTGATTTTAGATCATAACTCAAACAAGAAATCTCATGATTTCATAAGCATACAAAATCCTACTCATGTCACTAAGAAGGGTAGGATGATATACTAACTGAAATGCAGCAGAATAACTCCTTGTATGCTTAATGTTTTGCCTCCCTTGTGGAGATCCACTATGGCTTCTTGCTCTTCTCCAACTCGTCGTGGTTAGAATAGATGGAGTAGACCGATCTTATCACAACGCACTAAGGTCAGAAGAGTTGCTAACTTGTGAAAGTAGCAATCCTTATGGTTCACCCACAATGCTCTTAATAAGCTTAACAACTATTTTATGGGAGAGTTCTTCAACACATGAAGACTAGAAAGAAGGGAGTGTTTTCGGCTCCAAGATGGGGAGAAGTGATACAGAAACCCAAGAAAACAAGGTTCTTGAAACCCCCTAATCCTATTGAATCAAATCCCCAATATTTTTATTCTAAGAACATGCTAGTTCAAACCCCAATTATACAAAATTGAGACCCAAACCCAAAGAAAACAGAAGAATTGAACACCCCACAAGCGACTACCTTGATAAATGATGCAATCCTTGAAGTAATGACAAGAAGAACACGCCTTTCTTGAAGAGAATATCTCTGAATTTTATTAATCAACTAATCTGAAGTTTACAAGGATAAAATAAGGTCTTATACCCTTGCTCACGTCCTAACCCTAAAAGGAATATGTTACAAACCTATTTAATGCTAAAAACAAGCCTAATCCTAACTACTTTAGGAGTTATAGCCTAATAATGCAATCTGATCCTAATCCACTTAGGATTGGGCTAAACTAACTTAAATAAGTCCAAGATAACTTAAATAAACCTAAGGGAAGGGAATGGTCCTAATAAATAAAGGATAAATAACAAGCCCAATGTATTAAATTAAGCCCATAAGAATAATTGAACTTGTCTTGAAATTTGGCTAAGTATTAGCCCCTCCACATGCCCTCTCTAGAAGAATCACAAGCTTGACTACTCCACTTGAATTCTCCATAGATGGTTCGGCCTTATCATCAAGGTGAGATATAATGTGACTTTGAATAAACCCTTGAAATGCTTGTTTAAGCCTTGTTGCACGTTGCCTTGTAATAGGTCCGCTTGGCAAAGTAAGCTTGTCTTGGCGTGTGGCACCTTGATTTCCATTGCAACCATGGCTTCTTGTATCATTTCCTCCCTTCTCAAAAGGATTTGTCCTCGAATCAACCCCTACATTATCAAATGGAGAGAGATTAGCAACATTAAATGTAGCAGATACTTGATACTCACCTGGCAAATCAATCTTGTAGGTATTATCATTAATCTTTTCACGGACTTCGAAAGGTCCATCGCCTCTAAGATCTAACTTGGATTTCCTTTGCTTAGGAAATCTCTGTTTCCTGAAATGCACCCAAACTCAATCACCAGGCTGAAATTGCATCAACTTTTGCCCTTGATTAGCTCTTTATGCATATGCTTCATTCCACTTCTCTATGTGCTATCTTGCCTTCTCATGAATGTTGCGCACCAAATCTGCCTTCTTTTGTCCATCTGCCCTAGTTATCTCACTTAAAGGTAAAGAACACAAATCTAAAGGTGTTAATGGATTAAAACCATAAATAATCTCAAAAGGCAAATAACCAGTAGTAGAATGTATACTCCTATTGTATGAAATTCAACTAATGGCAAACATTCTTCCCATGTTTTAAGATTTTTACCAACCACAGCACCCAAAAGAGAACCTATTCTAATATGATGATAACCACTTATGAGATCAATTTTTGTAAAGAAACAAGCACCATGTAACTCATCAAGCATATCATCTAACCTAAGAATGGGGTGGCAATACTTTACCGTTTTCTTGTTTACTACCCAGCAATCCACACACATATGCCAAGTTCTATCTTTCTTTGGCACCAATAGCACTGGAACTGCGTATGGGCTTAGACTTTCTCTCACGTGCCCCCTCTCAAGCAACTCCTCCACTTGCCTTTGAAGCTCCTTTGTCTCCTCAGGATTACTCCTATAGGCTGGGTTTTTGGAATTTAAACTCTTGACACGAAATCAATCTGATGTTCAATGCCCTCAATGGTGGTAATCCCTTGGGCAACTCATCTGGAAAGACATTAGAGTATTCCTGCAAAACAAGTTTCACAACACTAGGCAAAGAAAGGTCAAGGTCAGTCTCATTATAAAACAACTCCTTATACCTAAGCAAAACCAATAGTTTCTGCGTGTACATGACCTTCTTCAACTCTTTTTCTTTTGCAAAGAAAGTACTCTTTTTTGTTCCACTCTTCTTTTGACTCTTCTCTTCTTTTTCAATTGCACTACTCTCTTTCTTTTGCTCACTAGTGCACTTAGTCTCAGTTGGGCCTTTGTGTCTTATTTTCTTGAATGGCCTCTTTTTCTTTTTTTCTTTTCAAACTCTCGGCCTCTCCAAGTTTCTATTTTTCCATG
>JANQAP020000262.1:22072-45657 GCA_026874005.2 Erythroxylum coriaceum
AAACAATACAAAATATTTAAAATATTACAATTTCATCATATAATAAATAATAATTATATCAAAACATCCAATTAAAATAATCATAAATATTCTTAACTCTCAAACTATTATAATTTACGACAAAAGTTCGTTATGAGGAACCATCCAAGTAGAAGTAAAACCTGTAATAAAAATATTTACAATTACATTACATATATAAAATTTAACATATACATCAAATATAAGTAAAATTAAAAGAAGAGAAAAAATAAAAACTTGAAACTTCATTCAATTGTCTACGGGACCTGTTATAACTACACTGACCTTAGTTATCATTTGGTACAAAATCTTTATCATTAAGAGGAGACTTGTCATCATCATCATCATTCAAATTCAATGCACCAAATGACATGTCAATACTTTCCCAACCAAGATTATCTTCCAAGACATTCACATCTATCAAATCCAGTTTCTCACAAAATCCAATATGCCAAAAGTTCGATATTATCAATAGAAATTGGATCTGTTAAACTACTTGTGATATTAAGACTCCTAATAAACAATAAAATTTAATTATTAGAAAATTATAAGCAATTATATTGAAATTAATAATGATAATAACATACATTTCCTGAAACTTTAAATTGTAACTAACGAATACCAAGTCATTCAATCTCTTGTACCTCAATCTGTTACCTTTTCTTAGAATGGATGAATTCAAACATGCTCCAATTCTATTCACAGCTTGTTGCACTCATACATTGATTTAAAATTTAAATTGCAAACCTTTGTAATTCTGGAACACCACATCCGAATTGATCCCACTAAGAAACTGTAAGTCATAAGATAACAAAAGTAACGCTACAAACAAAATAAAGTGAATTAATTTTCAACAAATAAGAAAAAGGAAACAGTTAATACCTAGAGAAAGTTTTGCTCTTTGTCGAATAGCAATCGGCAATCCAAAATCTCCACAACACTGCTTATAAAGTCCATTTGTGAGCTCAAGAGATCTTGCATCATTTCATGGCCAACAATTGTTGTAGTAGTGAATAGCATTCCTCTACTAACTTCAGCTTTCTTTTTAAAATCTGATTAGAAATATACACTAGGATTCAAAAACGCCCCAGCTGCGAACAACAGATAAGAAAGTTGCCTTTCCAACCTCTCATTGATGATTACAAGATACAGTGTGTACAAAGAAGGCCTATGTTTCATATTGACCTTGATTGGTTCCTTGGCCCTTTCCATGACATTAAAAAATATTTCATTATTGTCTTTGCACTATCAGCTAAGCGAAACACCCTCACCAAAGGCTCACAAACTCAGATAACAAATTGACATTGAAACCAAAATTCTCTATCTTCTAGTATAATTCTGGAAACCTCCACTCCAGCATTAGACCTAGCATGTTGAGATGCAACTTACTTATTACTTGTAAACATTTGTCTTAATTCTTTCTTCATCATAACAAAAAATTGAAGTGATAAGAAATTTATTGCAAATCTCGTCACAGCAAGACGACATAAATTCCTACCATTGGTAAATTCCTTTCTCATTAAATTGAACACCCATGCACGATTATAAATGAACTTGGTCACCTTTTTAGCTTTTTACATAGTCTCATTAATAATAGGAAAATACCTAAGATCCCTTATATTCTCCAGCATTAGGTCAATGCAATGTACAACATAAGGAACCAAAAAAAAGAATGATATTTATTCTGTAACCTTTTTCCTGCTGCTTTATAAACGGAATCATTGTCAGTAATGAACTGAACAATATTTTCTGGCCCTACTTTATTCACAACTTCATCAAATATCTCAAACAAAGTATCATTATTTCTAATAAGGTTAGATGCATCAATAAACTTCAAAAACATTAAGCCATTTGTAGAATAAACCAAAAAATTAATAATAGGCTCTTGTCTCTTATTTGTTCAACCATTACATATGATTGAACAACCAAAAGTAGCCTAATTCACTCTTCTTTCTGCCAAATAACTTTTAATTTCAAAAACTGAACAACTCAAAAGTTTACTTCTTAAGTTATCAATCGAAGTAGCTTTGTATCCCGAACTGTAAGAGGCTATTGCATCCACCATAGGTTGATAATGATAAGACTGAGAAACATTGAATGATGAACATGTATCATACCACCATCTAGCTACTACCATATCGACATTGTGAGCTGCATCTCTTAATTGTATTGCACTATAAATTGAAGATTGGGCTCCAAGATTTGTTCGTGGTGCAAAACAACTAGTCACCTACTTTCTTCTTTTCCTCACATCAGGTCCAGTGTAACATTCACTTCTTCCTGAGCCTGGGATGGAACACTATCACTACCACTACCACTACCACCACCACCTTCAACATTTTCACAATCACCACAAAAACTAGTAAACGAACTTCCATACCAATTTCAAAATTCAACCTTTCCCTTCTATCTTTCTCATGTTGATATTCTTCAAGCAATATTTTCATTTTCCATTTCACATCATGGCTTACTTTTTTACAGAGTTCTACATCTCCTTTAACTCCAGCTAAATGCTTCTTCAATCGAGTGATTCCTTCACTTTTTAAATGCTTGTTACAAAATAAGCAAATTGTATGATTCTTCATACCTGCAACCAATGCAACATGAGCCTAAGCTAGATCATTATATCTTCCTGAAGCAATTTGATTAGGAGTACTTAAACTTCCTTCCATTTAGCTGTAACAATAAATGAAGATATTGGTTTTGTAAGAAATTAATCCTTTAGTAGTTTCATCAACAAAATTAACAGTGCTAAGTTCTTTATGAGGCAATACAACATAAATAATGTCTTTATATTCAGCATAAAGAAGTAAAGATTCAAGAAACTAAAGTAAAATTAAGAAAAAAAGAGACTTTCCTATTGGAGAGTAGTAAATTCATGCTAAATTTAAAATCAACGTACAGTGTTATACTTTGTACTCTTGAAGGTTCAAAGATTTAAAATGATGACTCAACGAATCAAAAATTTCTAGTTATGACTTAAACATTCTTAACTTCACTTAGCATATTCATCTTTATTCTTGTTTTTTCAGGAATATGATTATTGTCATTGACATATCTTCATAGATCCTCGCCTTTAATAAATATCTTGAAATGGAATGCAAAAGCTGAATATTTTTTTCATTAAGATGAACTAAGAAATTTTCACACTTATCTAAAGACATAATGTCAAGGTACTATAGATGAGATAAAAACAGAATAATAAGAAAATAAGATTTTATATATGCAAAGACTATGAGATGGACTAATTTTGGGATAAATAAAGGGGAATATGCAAAGAATTGATGAGATGGACTAATTTTGGGATAAAGAGAGATAACTTAAAGATATAGATTTTTACCTATTTTGCTAATTTACTATACAATAATTACAATTACAACACCTCCTCTTCGACTCTTCCACAAGACCACAACCTAATTATTATTATAATCAATTAATTATTTACCCAATATCTAAAAACCAGTACAATAATTTTAAAAATATGTCAATTATTTATTTACTATAAAGTTCAATTTTAAGGTTTTAATTTAAATTCAAACTTTCTAACTTTTAATTCATGCATGTCGTGCATTTTAATGATCAAAAAATTTAAGACAAATCTCACATAAACCAAACCACAACCAATGAACCATACTCATTTCATTTGACTCCAATCCAGTATCCAACCAACGCAAATCACAAATCTAATCGCAATTTCATTCCAACTTCCAACTCATTCATATTCAGAAATGCAATTAGCAAAAAAAAATCAATTGAAAAGTGAAAAACACCCAACAAATTCACAATTGGTTTTTAAGTCAAGTTGGGTTTAGATCTAGTATTATTCCAGATCTGGCAGCTGCGGATGCGTGGAGGACAGGAGGAGAGCAGTCGATGATAGTTTTGTGGAGGAGGTTCAGTGGTGGCGTGGTGGTCCTCGTGGAGGAGGGTTGAAGCCTAATGGAGGAGGGTAGATGGTGGCAGGTTCGGGTGGTAGAGGAAGATGGCAGTCATGTAGTGGTTCGTGGTTGTCTTTTCTCGGGGAAGGGAGAAGCACCGCTAGAGACGAAGAGGAGAACGAAAGAGAGAGAATGGAGACGAGAGTGTGAGATAGTGAGAGAGAATGGAGTTGAGTCTGAGAGAGAGAGAGAGAAAAAAAGCAAAGTAGCAGAAAGTGTGCAGATGGGTCAGGTGTGGGGGGTTTTATGTAAGTTTTTTATTTTTGCTAAATAATCCCTCATTTTTTTAAAACTTAAAGTAACGACCAGTATATGATTGGTATTTTGAATACCGATCGGTACCAAACGAAAACTCCTAGTACCGGCCGGTATTGACCACCGATACCAATACCTTCGATACTATTCCATTTTTTGGCTGGTACAAAACAGTATTCTAAACACTGTTGGAATTGTAGTAACTTTAAGAATAAAATATGTCAAAAACCAAAATATCTACTAAAAAGTTGGAACTATTATTCCCATTGTATGTGTGCAGTAAACGATTTCACTGTAATGAAACTGGGAGAAATGATTATAATATTTTCATTAAGTTTTTATTTAATATTAAAAGAAGTTTATATGGTTTCAGTTGCTTTTGAACCCAATTTTAGAAAATTTGTTTATAGTATAAAACAAAGATATAAAATAAGAGACAATTTCATCTTCTCAAACAAGCTAATGAAATTTCATAAGATTTATTTAATTATATTTTAGAACGCTAAAAAATTTAAAATTGAATTCAATAACTCTAAATTTATTTAAAAATTCATATATATTTATAATATTCTACGTAATCAATATAAATTTATTCCTCTATTTTATAAAAAGAGTAAGCTAAGGACATATATAATTCTGATTTGGATCTATACTATTTCAAAATTGATAATTCATTAAAAAATAAATTTCTCTATTGAACTTATGAATAAAACTTACTTTGGTTTGATACCATTTGTCTTCCTTATTTTATTATATTGATTTTTCCTCTCTTTTTTATTTCCTTGTTTCTGCCTAGTTGAAATTGGTAATTTCAATTAGGATGACAATGGGCTGGCCCATGGGCCTAGATTCAAGTGTTTTCAATAGACCAACCCATGAGTCAAGCCCAAACCCAAATTGATCCGAATCTCAATTATTTTAAGCTAAACGACATCATTTTGCTTAAAAGAGTTAGATTTCGAGTAAAATGGCCTGGGAAACCCAGACTCGAGCCCAATTAAAAAAAGACTTTATTTTACAGTTTTAATTTTAAAACGAATTGGCAGGTTGCTCAAAGTTGTTAACTACCATAACCATTTTCATTCCTCTCCACGAGTGGTTTTCTCCAAGCTTATTCTTGTATGTTTATCCCCAAATCTCTTTGCTCCATTGTCATGTTACTAGCCTTTCCTTTTTTTCTCTCCTTTGTTTTCTTGTAGTCCTTTTCTCATCTTACTCGTTAAGGATCTATTTTTCAACTTTTCCAACGATCCTTTTTCCTCTTTTCTAAAATAAATGAAACTTCATCTTTCAAGCTTGCATGTTTCCTTTATTTTAAAAGGCCTCTAAAACCTTTCCATTGGCCAAGGTGTGCTAAAGACTTATCAAGTTTTTGACCTAGGAAAGAACTCATTAGTTAAACCTGATCTTGCAATTCAGGCAAGAGCTTATAGCGTTGGCAAGTTGGTTAATAACATAAGGAAAACGTGATGTCAGGTTATTAAAGATGCCTCTCCAGCATATAAACTTAATTATTTCTCCCATTAGGAATTGAAGAGTGGAATATTATAACTCCTTCTAAAGAAATCCTAAAGTAAGATGCAGCTAAATGAACACTTCTTTAATAGGCTTCTTTATAGATAAAAGACTTATATTCCCATAATGTAAACTTGGGCTAATGCTAACTAGAAAAAACTTAGTTTAACGTTTTGGTCAATGAATAAGGCATGTATATATTCATGTTTGGTTCAGTTGAAGAAGCTCAAATAAAACTAGAAGTAGGCCCCTAGAACTTGAATTATAAACAAATCTTCTTACAAAAGTGGTCTTCTTGTGTGAAACTTGAAAGCCTAAAATTAAAACAGATTCTAGTTTGGAATAGCATTAATAATGTACTACTTGAATATTGGTCTATGATAGGACTCAATTTTCTTGCAAGTTATACAGGAAAACATATATGCTTGAATGAAATTACTACCCAAATGAAAAGGATTGAATATGCAAGGATCTGTGTGCAAAATCTCCCTAAAATAATGCCTATAATGAGATTGGATGAGCTTGAGAATGGAGAACTTACATCAAAGCAAATCATAAGACGAAAAGGAGAACATAGAGACTAAATATATTGCACCCCTAAAAAAGACTAATAAAAGGAAGGAAAAGGGAAAGAAAAGGAATCTTATGAGGTAATTAACCATAAAGCATATGATCAATCTGGAATAGGAGACATCAAAAACAAAGCTAATCAAATAGAACCCAATGTAAGAAAATTCATGGATAATGACACACTCGGGCATAAAGAAGTTGATGAGAGGGATAAAATAACAAATTTATATGCTACTAACTCCGCTGATGGTAAATATGAAGTTGTTAAGAACTTAGAGATTTTCACTCTAACAATGAAAAGGAAATTTAGCAAAAATTCCAAAGACAAAGGTACCAAAAATCCCTCAAAACTCCTTTAATGAAAATCCTAGATAGTCCTAGTTTAAAATGCTAGGGGACCCCAAAAAAACATACTTTTAAATGATCTATATTCAATAATGATGATGTTGATTGACCTTTTTAAGAAACTAAAGGAAAGCCATTATAAGAAGCTTTGGTTCGTTAGAAGCAATTGGAAAATAGATTTAGTCATAATACCCATCATAATGGCACGATAATTATAGGTTATGACCTTAATAAACTTGAGGTCTTATATTTTCTTCTTAATGAGAAAGGTATATTCCTTTATATCAAGTTAAAGATGAATAAAGATAAAGTATGCTTTTCCTTTGCTTATACTGCAAATTTGACTTTTTAGATGATTGTTATTTGGAAAGGAGAAACTTAAATATGAACATCCCTTAGATAATCCTTAGAGATTTTAATAGTATCATTTATGCCTCAAAATCTAAATGGGATAAAAGCCAAAAAGGACCTTGTATGATCTCAGATCTTGCATCTCTAACATAGGAGTCGTAAACCTTACTTATTAAGAAAACTAATTCAGGCAATCCAATAATAGTTCATCTTACCAAATGTTTAGGAATACAACAACTAGGGTGTAATGGAGTAAGTTGGTGTAGTCCAAGCGAATTCACGTAAGTTATCCTTTATATTATAGCTTGTCACTAGAAATAGGTTTAGCATTTTAGATAGTATCAGAGGCTCTTTAATTTCAAATACAATACACAAACTTTGCAATATAGAGCAAGAATATAGAGATCATCTCTTCTTCAAATGTAGTTACTTAAAGGATTATGGTTGAAAATTTAAGAATTGTGCAACCATTAGTGTAAAGAAGAGGCTTGGGAGAAAATAGTAGCTTGAGCTTCGAAGAGACAGCATCAGAAAGAAGAAGAATGCAACATGTTTAAGATTGCCTTAAGATCATATGTTTATGATGTTTCAATAGAAAGGAATGAAAGAATTTTCAAGAATAAAAGTCAAGACCAAAAGAGTTTATTTTAAAAGCATATTAGCTTGGATACGAGAAAATATCTTAGCTAACATAAGTAAAAGCCTTGTATCTAGAAGAATGGAAAGAATTTGGTACATAAAATGAAGATAAATAAGAAAACCAACAGGTCTTAACAGAATTAAGTGTATGATTTGGTGAGGCTAATTTTCTAATTTTAACATAGAGAAAGAGAATGACTCATAAACCAAAGTAGAAACTTCTACAAACCAAAAAAATGGAAGAAGATAAAGCTCTAAGTCCCAATACTTGTAATATCATATGCATAATTTAAACTAAACATGTTTCAACTGTTGTGAGTAATTGAGTTGTTATTTATAAGAAGTGTTGTATCAAGTTGTGTCTCCGTTATTAACTTCATTCATTGATAAAACCTTTTTAACTTACAAAAAAATTATGAATAAAAATTGAAAATATTTGGTTCCAAAGCTTATTTAATAATTATAAAATAACTTTTTAATATTCTAATCTTGAAGAATATGGGCAAACAGTTATTGTATAGACTAGTTAAATAAAATATTTAAGAGTTACATAATTTAGATTAATAAAGGTTCACTTAACCTTTTCTATTTAATAAATTGAACAAGCTAGAATTATTCGCTGAGAGTACTTCAAATAGGGATGACAATAGAGACGGTTAGGCTAAGCCATGACTCTTATAAGGTGTGATTTGATCTTGACTCAAAACTCGATCAAGCTTAACTTATGTCGCCTAAGTATAAATTTGATTGAGTTTTGGGCAATCTAAAACTTTAAACCTCAATCAAATTTAAACTTGAGCAAAATGCTCTAAGCCCAAACTTGCCCAACTTTTGCCCAACCCAACTTGACCCAATAAAACTTTAAACATCGACTCGATAAGATGACCCCACCCTTACCAAATTAGACACAATTAATTCGCATAAAACAAAACCCAATCACCATCAGTAATCTCTCAATAACCATTTTGGCATAATCAGTACTCCAACCCTTCATTTTTATTAATAATGAAGCCAACCAACTTATTAGACCTGTAAAGAGCTCCAGCTTAACTCTTGATGATTGAAGACTAGAGTGATCTCATTTCATCATTATGCCTCGCGCACCACTTCTACCATTAAGAGGGAGATAATATATACGGTAGAATAAAGTTGTAGAGGAGTCCATTTTAAAATAGCTTGTTCTAGATATGTAAGATGAAACAAAAAGAACAAGAACAAGAAAATGGCAGATATGAGAAACAAAGAAGAATAAATGAAGCAATAGGTAGTATAGATTTAATTATATATATGTGTGTGTGTGTGTGTGTGTGTGTGTGTGTGTGTGTTGGGTTTTAGATCTGGCCAGATCATGAAGTCTAAACTCGAACATGAACTAAAATTCAAAAAATTAAAAAAAGTCCAACTCAGATCTTGATCAATTCAAATTAAATTCATTAATTTAAGGTCGGGTTGAACTGAGTCTGTACTATTTTACTAGGTCGGGTTGAACTGAGTCTATTCTATTTGTTTGTATTATAACAAACATTTAAAAGATGGGGGAATCATAAGATTGAAGAAACATTTAGCTAGGATGAAGGATAATGTGGAGCCTTATAAGAAAGTTATTTATGATATGAAATGGCAACTGAAAACATTGCTTAAAGAGTATTGAAATAAGAAAGAAAAAAAGGCAAAGACTACATTATTAAATTTGTAATGGAAATTCTTATTGCAATGGACAGAATGATACTGGCAATGATGAAGGTGGTATTCCTACCCAATAAGAAGGGATTGCTACAATTGATGTAAGAAAGAGAAGAAGATACGTGTCTAAATTTTTTTGCTCACAAACAATCACTAAAGCTCAACCTTAGATTCAGGGTGCCTTACAATATAAAGAAACAACTCATAATATGGACATAGTAATGGATAGATGGTGGTATGACGTAAGTGTATCATTCAATGATGCTTAGTCTTACTATTACTAGCTTATAGTGGATGTTATTGCCGCTTATAGTCCATGATATAAAGTTCCTTCAATTGATAACTATAGAGATAATCTTCTGAGTAACTCTGCTTATGAAATAAAAAGTTATTCGAATAAAAAAAATGACTTCGGTAACTTGTGAGTGTTGAATCATATATGATAGTTGGAAAAATAGAAGATATGAGCCTATAATCAATTTTTTGGTTTATTCTGATAAGAAGTGATGTTTTAGAAGTCTATAAGATGCATTTGCCCTTGTAAGAAACATTAATACTTTGTTTAAGATATTTGATAAAGTTGTGAATGAAGTTAGACTTGAAAACATTATACAATTTATTGATGACAATGATGCTGCTTATATAGCAATTGGAAAAAGGTTACAGAACAGGTATAATTCTTTTTATCATACTTTTTGTACTTCACATTATATTGACTTAATATTGGAAAATATTGAATATGTTATATACTTTCGTATTATTGATGAGACTATATAAAAAGCAAGAAAAGTGACTAAGTTCAGTTATAATCATATATAGGTTCTGAATTTAATAAGAAAAGGCTTTACTAATAGTAGAAATTTGTATCTTCCTGCCATTAAAAGATTTGCAGCTAATTTCTTATCACTTCAGTATTTTGTTCTAATGAAGAAGGAATTGAGATGTTTATAAATAATAAGTGGGTTGCATCTTGACGTGTTAGGCTCAATGTTAGAATAAAAGTTTCCAGAATTATAATTAAAGATCATAAATTTTGATCCTGATATCAATTTATCATTCAAGTTTGGGAGCATTTAATGAGAGTACTTATCCGGGATGATAATGATGAAAAGGCAACAATAATTTAATTTTTGATTCCATAGAGAGGGGAAAAAAACAATTAAGGCCAATATGAAAAATAGGCCTTTCGTATATATAACTTATCTTGTAGTCATCAATGAAAGATGGGAAAGACAATTTTACTCTCTATTATTTGCTATTAGAGTATTTTTGAATCCTAGTATCTATTTTAAATTAGGTTTTATAAAGAAAGCTAAAGCTAACAGGGGAATGCTATTAACTATCACAATAATTATATCATATGAGATGATGTAAGACCTCTTTAGCTCATAAATGGAGGGTTACAAGGATGTATATGGTGATTTTAGGATGCTAATTGTAGTTTGTTAAAGAGACAAACTTAATCCAGATATATATTTTTTCAATTTTATTACTTATTTAAAATTAAACATCACTTTATCTTATTTATAAGATTACTTTTGTTTTCTTACAATTACATGGTAGGCCCAATTCAAAAGTGATGTTCCAAAATTGCAAAAGTTTATAAATTGAATTCTAAATTAACGTGTGATTGCAACCAGATGTGAAAGGAGTTGGAGCACATTTGAATTCTAAGTCAATGTGTGAGTGCAACTGAGTGCGAAAGGAATTATAGTACATTTGAATTTATCCATTCTAAAAAAAGAAATAGAATACAATATTAAAGATTGAATGATTTGATATTTGTTCGATATAAGTTGAGGCTTCAAGAAAGGTATATTGTTATCATCATTAAGTTGAATATAATTTTTGTAATTTCTTAATAATTAAAATTTATTTGTTTACTAAGACTCTTAATTAAAAAATGTAGTTCTATAAATCTAATTTACTTTGACAATATTGATCCTTTAGCAGATTAAGGTCCAAAGAAGCCAACTTTCATTGATGAGGTTGATTTTAAAGATAATCTTGGATAAAAAAATATTGACACATCATTTAGTGCAAAGAGTTTGGATTATGGTGATAATGAGACTCTTCAATAATAATTATTTTGTGCTAAATAAAAATTGGTGCTAGTGTGATTTGAGCGAATATGTCGTTGAATGAAATTTTCATTTTTCTCTTTTTTTCAATTTTACTTATATTTGATGTATACGTTAAATTTTATATGTGCAATATAAATATAAAATTTTTAACTGTTTGTATTTCTGTTTCATGTTTCGCTTCTACTTTACCGAGCTCCTCGACACGAATTCTTGTTGTAATGCTTATGGGTCTATATTATTCTTACTAAATGATATTTTAATGTAATTATTTTCTACTATATAGTGAAAATTGTAATATTTTAAATATTTTATATTATTCTTAGTTTTATATCTGTATGAGAGTTGAACGATCTTTTCTTATAGTAATTGTAATTATTGTTTATATAAAAATATATGAAAATAAATATTAATAAAAATAAAGAGATAGTTGTTATATCAAATTATTATTATTATTATATATCACAATATAATGAGGGACTATTTTGAAATTTTATAAAATTTAAACACTAATTTATAATTTTAAAAAAATTACTCGAAACGGTACCCTGATATTGATTGATATCGAAACCGTTGTCTTATTATAACTAAATCCAATACAAAGTCCAGTACGGCATTTATAATATTGATATACGTACATAAGTTTCATATGAGTTTTTTACACTTAACAAGATATGTTAGAGAATTTAGTTTCCATTAACATGCTAATTAAGTAAAAGATGATGTTAAGAGGCCACATTAGAAAAAGAACAAGAAGGTCACTATATTTGCAGCTAACGTGCGAAGGAAATCGATGATTACCAAAACATAGGCGTTCATCGTATATAGCTATAATATATGTATAGGCAGGAGTTCCCTAAAAATATTTACCAAATTATGGTCTTTACGAATTCATAGCCATTCGCAAGTATTTTAACAACATTCCCATTTTTCATAAATGGCAAATATTTCATGAGCTGTTGGGTTGTGTGATAATGAGATGGAAATAATGAGATGGAATACCGTTTTCTTCAAAAAAAAAAAAAAAAGAGATGGAACACCGTTACTTTTGTTGATGTAACGTGCCTAGCACTGCTGTAAAGAGGTCAACACGTTTCATCATTGAAAATAAGGATTTAAATGATGTTTCAACTTTCAACTTTCAACTTTCAACTTTATTTTATTTTGTTTTAATGGATTTAATAAAACAAAAAATCTGTTACCATTTTCTTTGTTTCAATCAATATCTCAACTCTTAAGCCTCAGCGCCACTCACCGTAAAAGGAAAAGTGAGAGAAGATATTTATTTTGTAAAAATAAATAAGAGAAAATGGTCCTTTTCTTTCTTTTTTTGGGTTGCTTTTTCGACCAGAGCGTTCTCGCAGGCCTTAGGACACCCTACGGAAATGGAAACGACAAGAGTGCACCTAGTTCATGGTTTGGTCTGGGTTTAAAACAGAAGGGCCGCAACTCCAGGAGAGAACCAAATGGCAAGCCGACAAATGCGAGTATTCCCCGTTTAGCAAAAAGCCACTTTACAAAGAAAGTGAGATTCATAAGGCATAATCGCTTGCCATCACTGTCAATTTTAATACCCACCAAAAAGAAACGAAAAGCGCAGTTCCAAAGAACATCCGTCTACGCGCATGTCTCCCTTTTTCGGCATTCCGTCGCTTACCCACGTGTCAAGTTGGCCCTTTTTTTATTGGGGCGTGATAACCACTGGCAGAAAACACTAGTCACTACACGTTTGGTGTTTAGTGATCGCAAGTTGGTTGATGAAAATCCAAAGAAAGGTGTCACGAGGAAGAAGCTTTTGAAGGAAGGTTTTTAATTCTACGGCCCTTTGCGTATTGAAGGGTGAGAAGGGTAAAGAAAAGGAAAGCGAAGCAATATTTTGCATGGGATCCATACATAGCCATCCAAAACCACATTATAGGAGAGATGATGAGATAGTAACGTCTCAGCGATTGTGATTTTGCCTCTTGGCTAAGCATATGTCCTGTAAACGCAAGTGTAAAGTTGAGGCAGATTTCATTTGGACCACATTGAATCTGGCCTTGTAAAGGGATAGATGTGTTTTTGTCTTGTGCCTAAAATCTCGCTGGTTAGAACTATGTCCAGCACAGCAGATCACTTTAAGGGAAAGACCACCCTAAACGTCAACGGTTCTTGCTTTTAATTTGCTAAAATTTAGTACTGCATCCATATCTTATCTCAAGTCAGGAGGCGTTACTCTTTTATATGGTCCAAACACTTACCGTTATTGGAGATTTTTACGCTTAATCTTTTACAAACTTGTGTTAATTATGAAAGATAGGTCAATTTCATACATCATATCGACAACAACCGCTTAAGATTGGCTTACTTTCTGAAATGAGCAGCAAACTGCTATATTTAGTCAAGGGTGTGAAGAGCAGAGGATGATTTAAGGGATGAATAAGGTGGAGAGCAGCCAAAAAGACATGTCTAATCAAGTATCATTTCCGTTGGAGGTATTATCTGGTGAACGATCGTCCATATCCTGAAACCGGTGAGCAGAGGCTAACGTGTTTTGTTTACTGGGGGCCGTTTTGATTAAACCATAGTCTTTATTCACAGTTGCGATCAAATGATTATTTTAAATCACGATTTAATATTAAGATTTATTTGCAATTGTTAATACATTTTTAATAATCCCATTTATGTTGCGTTAATCATTTATTATTTTGATATGGAAATAGGAAAAAGTAAAACACCACACGGCATTCATCTTTTCTGCGATGTGACACAAAAATAGTGGTTTTCAAAAGTGGTTGCTGATATTGTTTGGGCGGGTCCTGAACGAATATCACGAGTAGTGGTTTATGTTTTGAGTTTTGACAGCAGTTCGCAGAGCAGTTGAAACTTATCTCCTCCCAAGTCCTAACTGACAGAACTCAGGCTCAGCCTTCCATTTACCAATTTAATTTTAAGTTTAGATTCCGTAGGCCACTTGCCGTTTCAAACGGGAAAGTAAAGCTTAGAAAGAAAGTGACACCACTGCTGGCAGCGGTTGGCCCATTTTCTTGAGTGGACAAAGCATCTCTATCCCCCAAAAATTACAGATACATAAAAAAGAAATTAATTGATTAATCTATATGATTTAAGAGAATCGATACTCACCAAGTGTAAGTGTTGGTGTTATGGGGCCCACACCTCTTCTTGTTCTTTGTCTATATCACTCTCAATAAATTTATTCGTTAAAAAGTTATTGAAGTAAACACTCACTCTATTTTTTTATTAGCTTCAACTCCACCCCAGACAAAACGCCGCCTGCCTACTCACACCCCTTCTATGGTCGCCGCCGATGCCCACGCCGGTCAGCATCGCGAGGCAATGTTTGACAGACGAGGCGGCACGTGCTCTCGACGATGCCGTCAACGTCGCTCGTCGCCGTAGCCACGCTCAGACCACCTCACTCCACGCGGTGTCCGCCTTATTGGCGCTGCCATCTTCCACTCTCCGCGACGCCTGCTCACGCGCCAGGAGCAGTGCGTACTACCCACGCCTCCAATTTCGCGCCCTCGATCTCTCCGTGGGAGTCTCTCTCGATCGCTTGCCGTCGTCCAAAGCCATCGACGAGCCTCCCATCTCCAACTCCCTCATGGCGGCTATCAAACGATCACAGGCCAATCAACGGAGGCACCCCGAGAACTTTCACTTGCAGCAGATACACTGCAACAACCAGCAGACGGCCTCGGTTTTGAAGGTCGAGCTTAAACACTTCATTATATCGATTTTGGATGACCAGATTGTAAGTCTGGTATTCGGGGAAGCGGGTTTCAGAAGTTGTGACATTAAGTTCGCGATAATCAGCCCGCCGTTGGCTCAGAGTGGGAAGTTCTCGCGGACCCGATGTCCACCCATTTTTCTTTGTAATTTAACCGGTTCGACTCCGGTTCCACCCAGTTTCAGCTTCGACGAGAACTGTAGAAGGATTGGAGATGTTTTGCTAAAAAGAACCGGAAGAGCGAAGAACCCTTTACTTGTCGGAGTCTGTGCTAATGATGCTCTGTTCAGTTTCGTTCAATCCGTGAACAGAGATAAAGGGGTTATGTTGCCTAACGATATTGTTGGAATAAGTGCGGTTTCTATTGGAGAGGAGATTGTTGAATTTTTTAGTGAAGAGGAGAGCGGTAAAGAAAAGTTGGAGATGGTTTTCGAGGACCTGAGGCACAAACTGACTAGGTGTTCGGGTCCTGGGATTGTGCTAAGTTTTGGAGAGGTTAAGGTTTTGGTTGGTGAACACGTGTCCAATGAAGCTCTGAGCTATTTGGTCACGAAATTGAAGGCTTTATTGGAGGGTTTTAGGGAGAAGCTATGGTTGATTGGAGCTGCAGAAAGCTACGAACTCTATTCAAAGTTTCTGGAGCGTTTTCCTAGTCTAGAAACTGATTGGGATCTTCAACCTCTGCCCATTACTTCTTCTAGTTGTTCTGTGGATCGTTTTGCCCCCAAATCGAGGTGAGAATTCTACCTTTAAATTTTCTTTGGGATCTGTAGTGACAACCAACTTCATATTTGTTTATTATTACCTACTCATTGATAGTCGGTTTCATTTTATACTTTAATGTTCGGATTGGATCATATCTCTATACCCATCAAGGTTTTCAGCTTGGTGATCTAGGAGTAATATGCATGTATACGATGTTATACCATCAGAGTTTTAGCTTGGTGACCACGTATACGTGCGTTCTGATACTAAGTAATGCTTTAGATGTTATGTTGAGCTTTTGAGTTCTTTCATGGAACTCCTGGTTAAACTCCTCTTACCATGGACTGCTAGTATATGGTAGTATGCTGGTTCAAAGTCTCTCCAAATCTATTTGTACTGCAATTTTTTTTTTCACCGTGCAACACATACAGTGTGGCTTCTAACTGTTTTTACCCATTCAATCTGACAGTTCCATGCTCATGACATACTTACAGCTTGATGGGGTCTTTTGTTCCATTTGGAGGGTTCTTCTCGACTCCATCTGATTTCAGGAGTCCGCTCAGCAGCATAAGCCAACCAATCACTCGTTGCCACCTTTGCAATGCGAAGTATGAGCAAGAACTTGCCGGTGGATTGAAGATGGGTTCTACAATTTCTGTTGTAGATCAGCACTCAGAAAATTTACCTGCTTGGCTTAAAACGACTGAACTTGACATGAAAAAAGGGGTGGATGTGGATAAGGTGCGGAAATCCTTCATTGTTAAATAATTCTGCGTCTCTTATGGACATCAAATCCCACCTAATTTTATATTGTTATTTTGTGTTAGCCAATTTCAAAGTCATTTTCTACTTCTATCACGGTGCAGTAGTAATATTGTAGTTATATTCATTTAAGAGTGCGTGCCATCTCCAGTGCAGATCAAAGATGATGGAACAACATGGAATACTAAAATATTGGCACTGCAGAAGAAATGGAATGATATCTGCCAACGCCTCCATCATGCACAGCCATTCTCACAGTTTGCTCTTTCTGAAGCTAGGTGCCAGGTCTCCATCTCCGATGGTGTTCGTTGTCTTACAGATAGGAGGGAGAGTGGCACCAGTAGCAGCAGCAGTAGAGACTCGTCACTGAATGACAGTCCATCTGTGAGTCGAGGTCTTGGTGTTAACATGGGTGCACAGAAAGTTATTTTAGCAAAACCTAATATACCATCATCATTAGCTTCGCAAGCTGAAAACACCATTTACCAACCAAAGGCCCTAGAACAAGCATCAAAGCATCTGCCAAAAGATAAAGAGAGCAATTGGCTTAAATCTCAACCTGTACCAAACGCTTGGCCTGCTGACCACACATCTTCATGTGTCTCTTCTGTGACCACAGATTTGGGATTGGGAACAATTTATGCATCAAACTGTAGGGAACCAAATTCTTCTAAATTACAAAATTACCAGGAGCACTTTCGACACTTCTCAGTTTCTCAATCAGCTGAGTTCGATGTAATGAGTAGAAATAATTCACAAGCTATTGCACAATCTTCTTCCAGTTCTGGTCCATTAGGAGGGCAATTTGATTTGTCATATTACAAATCTGTCAGGACTCTTCTCTCTGAGAAAGTTGGCTGGCAAAAAGGAGCCATATCTGCTATCTCTGAAGCTATATCTTACTGGAAGGCAGGATATGTAAGACGTAGAGATCCAAACAGAGAAGATTTTTGGTTTACTTTCCTCGGACCTGACATAATTGGAAAGAAAAAGATTGCTTCAGCACTTGCAGAGGTAATATTTGGCAACCATGAAAGGATATTATATGTGGATTTCAATGCTCATGAGAGGACTAGCTCTTCAAATTCAATGTTTGAATGCCTAAACGGTGGCTGTGATTATGATGTGAAGTTCAGAGGTAAGACGATAGTTGACTATATAGCCTCAGAGCTGAGGAAGAAGCCACAGTCATTAGTTGTCCTTCAAAATGTAGAGAGAGCTGATCTTCAGGCACAAAGTAGTTTGTTGCATGCTATAAGGAGAGGTAAATTTGCAGATTCTCATGGTAGAGAAATTAGCACTAACAATAGAGTATTTCTTGTAACATTAACAACCACTGTGGATAAGATACGTTGTCCTTTGGGGAAGGAATCCATTGACTTTTCCGAGGAAAAGATACTTGGAGCCAAAAGGTGGCAGATGCAAATTGAAGTTCAACGTTCTACCGAGGACATCAATAAAAACAGTAAGATAAATATTAGAGTCTCAGGAAATGTATCCTCCCAATCGTCACCTATGAACAAAAGAAAGTTGGAAAGAAACTCTGGATCCGAATATCTTGAAATAAATTGCGAGTCCAAGCGGGCCCACAAAGAAATGAGATCTAATCTTGATCTGAATCTTCCTGTGGAAGAGGCAGAAGAGAATGGCAGCAGCTGTCACAGTGAGAGTGACTCCATATCTGAAAATTCGGAAGCTTGGTTGGAAGATTTCTTAAATCAAGTTGATGAAAACATAGTGTTCGAGCCATTTGATTTTGATTCTCTTGCCAAGAAGATGTTAAAGTGTGTTCACATGGAATTTCAGAAGGTATTTGGATGTGGGTCTCTACTGGAGATTGACAATGAAGTCGTCGTCCAAATACTTGCAGCTTCTTGGTTATCGGACAGAAATGAAATAATAGAGGAATGGGTGGAAAAGGTTCTTGGCAGGGGATTCATGGAAGCACGGCAGAAGTACGGTGTTCGTGACCAATGCATGGTAAAGCTCATTTGTTGTGAAGGCATTTTGGTGGAAGATCAAGCTCCAGGATTATTACTTCCTTCAAGAATTAATATGGGAAGTTGAATTTTCTTTTGTTTATTCAGTGTTGCTTGTAATTATATTTGATAATGTAGATTTTAGCATATAGCATTATGCATCTAAAGAGCCTTTTTGTTGACAATCCATTTTTTGGATTATTGTGTTTTCGCTGAAAGTCATGTGAATGGTAAAACAAAAACGAAGTTATGTATAATATCTAGTAGAATGATTTTTCTCATACTCCCATACCTTCCTGGTGATGTATGACCTTGTCTTAAAGCTTCTAGTTCTTCGCAATGTGAGTTTCTGCCTGTAGAATTTTTACGTTCACAGTGGTGCATGTATCCACTGGCTCTGGAATGGCAGTAGGAAGATTCTGTTTGGGCTATTTATTCACTTTAAGTTGCCTTTTTTTCCCCCTGATAAATACTCGAGTATGTATGCGTTGGTTTGGTACTTTGCATCCAATGAGCTTCGAGGCTTTGAAGAAAAAAAGGGGAATAGATCTTCCGTTTCCTTTGCCTAATTCCAATCTGTTAAAATATAGCATACATCTTAAACACAAAAATACATTACGTATGATTAACCTTTATGCATGCTAAGTAAATGTATAAACGTCAAGTGGAAGCATAACCGTAAAATTAAAATACCTCTAGCCATTGCGTACAAGCTCTATCTAGTAACTTCTCGTGACCAAAAAGAGAAAATTTTGAATCTTCTAGCCTCTAATCTCCACAACTCCAACTCCATAGTGTCTTGTTTTTGTTGCGTGAAGTCGAGGATAAGGACCCAAAATTTATATTTTCATCGCTTCATCATCTTTGCCCATAACAAAAGATGTAAATGATTATGTATGAGCGTTTGTGTGATTAATGGGTTAAACCATTAAATGGACCATATTTGAACAGGAAGTATATCCTAAGATTTTGAGAAAATCTTATATTCTCCCACTTGGTCCATTTAACCCAACATCAAACATAACAAGAAACTAAATATATGAATCATGACGATAGGCCCTCTTATAGTAGGTATTATCTTCCATGTATTACAATATATATAATCTCTCATTACTAGCCCTTAAACTTAATGAATAAACCATATGTTTATTCTAGGTCCAAACTAAATGATATTTCTCAAAACAATCAAATATACTTGCACAAAACTATATGAGAAAATATCAAATTAAATAAGAGTTCTATTAAAACAACAAATATACAATGAAAATCACATTATGAAACCAAGTCCCATTTGAACTACGTAATCCTTAAACTGCTTTGGTGGCATGTCTTTAGTTAAAAGACCCGCAATCATCAACTCAGTACTAATGTGCTCAATGTTAACTTTCCTTTCCTTAACACGTTCTCTTATGGCTAAATACTTAATGTCGACATGCTTGCTTCGACTTCCAC
Source organism: Erythroxylum coriaceum (assembly GCA_026874005.2). Classification (NCBI taxonomy): domain Eukaryota; kingdom Viridiplantae; phylum Streptophyta; class Magnoliopsida; order Malpighiales; family Erythroxylaceae; genus Erythroxylum; species Erythroxylum coriaceum. The sequence continues at coordinate 42,096 of JANQAP020000262.1, forward strand.
TCTTGTTATTTTTAGCCATAAAGATCGCAGTTGAGTTGTTATAATACAACTTTAATGGCTTAGAAATTGAGTTGACAACTCTAAGCCTAGATATAAAACTCTTCAACCATACATCATGTGAGATGGCTTCAAAACATGGTACGAACTCAACGTCCGTAGTAGAAATAGCAATCAGGATCTACTTGGCATTTTTCCAAGATACTACTCCATCAACTAGCATGAAATATAACCAGATGTTGATTTTCTTAAATCAATGCAAACAACAAAATCTGAATTGGAGTATCCAACTACTTCCAGGTTCCTAATTCGCTTATACATAAGCATGCAGTCTTTTGTGCCCTGAAGATATCTCATAACCTTCTTTGCAGCTTTCCGGTGACCAACACCTAGATTACTCTGATATCTACCTAATATTCCAACAGCATATCCGATGTCAGGTCTAGTGCAGACCTGAGCGTATATAAGATTTCCAACAACTGAAGCATATGGAATGTTCTTTATGTGTTCCCATCCAAAATCACTTTTCAGGCATTGATTCAAATTGAATCTATCATCCTTCACTATAGGTGCTATATTTGGTGCACAATCTTTCATCCGAATCTCTCTAAAACTTTGTTGATATATGTCTCTTGAGACAAACCCAAAATGCCTCGAGATCCTTCTCTATAGATCTTAATGCCAATGACATAAGATGCCTCACTCATATCTTTCATATCAAAATTCTTTAAGAGAAATTATTTCACCTCATATAGCAATCCCTTATCATTAGTCGCAAGCAAAATATCATTCACGTATAACACAAGAAAATAAGTTTTACTCTCACTGACCTTCTGGTATAAATATTGGTCTATTACATTCTCTTCAAAACCGGATAAAGTGATATCCTCATGGAATTTTAAATACCACCATTGAGAGGCTTGTTTCAATCCCATGTATGGATTTATTAAGCTTGCAGACTAAATGTTCACTATCACTAAAAAAGAATCCTTCGGGTTGTTTCATGTAAACCTCTTCCTCTAGTTCACCATTGAGGAACGTCATTTTCACTTCCATTTGATATAACTCAAAATCAAAATAAGCTACTAATTTTATGATTACACAGAGAGAATCTTTCTTAGATACAGGAGAAAATGTCTCCGTGTAGTCGATTCCTTCCCTTTGAGTGAACCCTTTGACAACAAGTCTTGCCTTATGTCTCTCAATGTTGCCTTATGAGTCTTTCTTTGTCTTAAATACCCATTGACAACTAATGGTTTTCACACCATTGGGCAACTCAACGAGATCCCAAAACCATAGAATCCATCTCATCTTTCATGACATTGTATCACAAGTCTAATTCCTTAGAACTCATGGCATGTGAAAACGTTTCAGGATCATTTTCGGCTCCAATGTTAGTCTGACTCTTATAGATACACTATATAATCATTAGGAATTGCTAACCTTCTAACTCTAGTAAATCTCCTCAATGTTGTATCATCATCTTCTCAAAGAACTTGTTGCTTAACTGGTTGCTCAACAATTTCTTGTTGTTCCTCATTTACAGCTTAATATATTGGATTGGTATCAACAGCTTGTGAAACTTCCATAACTAGTTGTCTAACACTTGTTTCAACGTGAGAGGTGTGAATGACAATCAATCTATCACTTAAACCAAAGGGTTGAACTTCATAATGGTCCTTTTCAAAAACTGTCTTGCAATTAACCACTCTCATTGATCAAGTCATTTTTAAAAAATTTTACATTTCTTGATTCCACAATCCTAATGCTGTGAGATGGACAATAGAATCTATACCCCTTAGGCCTTTCAGCATATCTAATGAAATACCCACTAGTAGTCCTTGGATCTAGCTTCTTCTTTTGTGGGTTTTAAATTCTCACTTTAGACCGGCATCTCCAATTGTGTATATGCCTCAAACTCAGTTTCCAACCCTTAAATAACTCAAAAGATATCTTTGAGACAAGCTTGGTTGGAACTCAGTTTAATACATACACAGTCGTCTTTAGAGCTTCATTTCACAGGAACTAAGGAAGTTTTGTGTTACTCCTCATACTTCTGACCATGTCCATTAAAGTTCGATTTCTTCTTTCTGCCACATCATTCTGATCTAGGGAACCAAGCATGGTGTACTAGGCAACAATCCCATGTTCCTGAAGAAACTTCGCAAATAGACCAGGTGCTTGTCCATTCTCTATGTATCCATCATACTACTCTCCACCTCTATCTGACCTCATGATTTTAATTAGTTTTCTACATTGATTCTCTACTTCAACATTAAAAACTTTGAAGGTATCCAAAGCTGCATCCTTAGAATGAAGTAAGTAGAGATACATATATCGTGAATAATCATCTATGAAAGTGATAAAGTATTTCGAACTATTTGCGTCCATATCTAGACAATAAATATCTATATGTATGATTTCTAATAGGTTTGTGCTCCTTTTTGCACCCCTTTTAGACTTGTTAGTTTGCTTACACCTTAATCCAATTCATGCAAGTCTCAAAATCAGCAAAATCCAAAGTACTAAGTATCCCTTCATTTACAAATCTTTTAATTCTCTCAATAGAGATGTGTCCTAATCTACGGTACTATAACATAGAGGATTCCTCATTCACAACACATCATTTTAACCAGCAGGGACATGCATAGAATTATAAGCATCATCAATTTGTAACTGAATGGAATAAAGACCATCAAATAATGTACCATAACCAATAACTTCATATCCATTACATAAACTGAAACTAAAATCTAAAAAATTAAAGGAAAAACCTAAAGGTATAAGTCTCGATACAGAAATCAAATTTCTAGAGAAATTTGGAACATAAAGGGTCTTTTCCAAACACAAAATAAAGCCACTGCTTAAAACTAAACTGCAAGTGCCAATAACTTCCATATGTGAACTCGTCTTGCTTCCTAAATAGATGTATTATTCACTTCTCACCGACTTCCTTAGGTTTTGCATACCCTGCGAGGTATTTGAAACATGGATTGAAGAACCATAATCAATCCACCATGTGTTATGATTAACATTGCCCAATTAGATTCATAACAGACAAATGAAAATGGAGTACCTTTCTTTTCGAGCCAATTTTTAAACTTAGCGTATTCTTTCTTCATGTGTCCCTTCTTTGTAACACCCCACTCCCGCTGGACCCGAACCCGATATCGATGGTGATATCCGAGTTCGTGCCCCGCGAGGGTGGTATATTAGAGCACTCGATCACTTTGAAATTGGTATAATTTTTTTTTTAAAAACCACAAACCTAAATTACAGAAAAATCGATAACCAAAATGGTCCATTTTGTTTTATAACCATTTGATACAAAACAATGTAATCAACAGAATTTTTATAAGCCATTTGGGCTCATTACAAATTACAAAGTACAATCATTTCCAATTTCTCAAAATTATTACAAACTGTAATATTCAACTACAAATGATACACAATTTTGCGGAAAATACAATTAGACACAATGCAGACGCGAACTGATCCCGACCTCTTCTTTCTCTCATATGCAATAGATATACTCCCGTCGCCTAACGGGGTATTCTTCTGAGTC
>JANQAP020000262.1:476765-487354 GCA_026874005.2 Erythroxylum coriaceum
ATCACAACTTATTACGTAGATAAATCGCAAATTATTTCTCTAAGAGTTTTAACAAAAAGTAAACTAAAGTTAAAGAGTAGAGAATAGATGATGCGATTTTTATACTAGTTCACCCCAAACCGTGGGCTACGTCCAGTCCTCAGAGTCCGTCTGAGTGTTCCACTATTCTTCAAACGTTTACAAGTATTCTTTCCTTTCAGAGCCTCTTCAGGTCTCGTACAAAGTATTCTTTCACTAACTTAGCCTTTCCAGGCTATCAGCCTTCTCTTTCTTTCACTAGAAAAAGATTGTGAGCTTTTGTTGCAGAATGTTAGCTCTATTCTAAGTAAGCATAGTAAGACTTTTCTCTCAGATTATCTAGTCTTTCTAACTTGACTCAGTTTTTCTCTTTCTTTGATCATTCTATATATTTACATCTTCGACTACGATTAATATTTATAGTCTTCGTCTCTAACTGCTTCTTTGTTCTTAATAACGGCTTCTTGATTCTTGATAACCACTTCTTTAGTTGAGTTCTGTAACTAACTCTAACTAAATAACTGTTTGACATGCTAGTGTATCTTCGTTGTATCGTCTATGTCTTATTTGCTACTATTTTGCCTTCGCATTTACGTCTGTGTCTGCGTCTGCTTCGTCTTTGCGTCTGAACACACTTGTCAAAGACGTTCTTTTGTTTCTCATTTTATTATTTGATTGTCATCAAAATTAGTCATCGTAAAGTCCTCTTGACTTAACAGTACAAGTCTCCATTCATGAAGTAAAAGAAGAAGAGGAGATGTGGGTGACTAAGGAAGAACAAGAACAACTCACTCTCTTACAGGACAAACTGATGGATTTAATAGAAGATTCAGGAAATTTTGTTATTCACTATTTTATTGATAATTTGTTAGTAAAAAGGACATTACTGAACTTAATTGGTTTTCTTAATTTTATCAATATTGTCCTTTTGATTATCTTGCAACATATAGCTTATTTATAAGTTACAAAGCTAAAATTAGGCAATACGAGTGGAAGCAAGCTACTCATAATTGATCCCGGTTGAGTTTTGAGGAATGTAAGGTCAAACTAATGACTATAAATTAGTAAGTTTAGTAGTTAAATTTCTCTTTGGAATTTTAGAATTAGTTATTTCTTTTCACTAATGGATGGGAATGGTGTGGAAGCCAACACAATGAGGTGTTAATGGTAACATAAGATATGGAAGGAACTCAGGAATAACACAAAGGAAATAATCAAAAATAGGAAAGAAGTGTGAAATTTTCTAATGTCATGATCGTGACCCATTTTTGAACCTTCTGTTATGATCGTGACCTATAAGGCCACAATCGTGAGCTGCGGCATGGTCAAATGGGAATGCAAAAATTTCAAACTTTTTTTCTTAATTTTACCCCTCTTTTCTTCTACCTAACCTATATATTCACCTTTACACTCATTTTTCTCACCCATAACACTCTCTCTACTCTCTCTTTAACAAACAAGCTCTCAAATCCTCTCACTTCTCTATAAAAATTTCTTCATTTCTCTAAATTCTCCACATCTCTCATTCCAAATGGGACCAAGAATTAGGCAAACGATCAAACATGCTTAACCAAAGGGCAAAGCACAAGTGCCGAGGTGCGGATAATCTAGAGGCAGATTACAGAGCACCTTTTCCTGTCTACTTGAAAGAGGAAGGTAATCGTTTCCAAACCCTTAGCCTTAAAAAAATTATTGTACCTCAGTATTTGGACTTTGACATATTAGAAAAAATTGGATTGAGAGAACGGGTTGAAAACTTAGGGGTAAGAATTCACTAGGAAAATTTTATGTGCTTTAACTATGTCATTTATAAAGAACTTACCCTAGAATTCTTCACCTCCCTTCAATTTAAGCATGTTAATTATAAGGATCTATGGTTTCGGTTCTGGGGTTAACTGTATAAGTTAAACTATGAAACTTTGTGTGAAATCGATGGATTCCCAGAGTTAACCATAGTGGACTAGCACGATGACTTCCGTGCCACATGCTATTGGACTGAACTGACTGGATTGGAGATTTTTAATGCTAAAAATGCCCATAATAATAACATAATTTGTAGTCCTGAGCATTTGTTGTGACACAAGTTCATGTGTCAAATCGTGTTTGATAAAAGCAAAAGTAACAAGTGTTCGGTGAAGGAACTTTTCATGTTGTGGTGCATGGATCATAGCATCCAAGTTTACAACTCGACTCACATCTTTAACACTATTATTGCTACTCTAAAAAAGAGAAGCAATAATCTGGGCATGGGGTATTTGGTTAAGACTATTGCGGATTATTATGGTGTCAATTGTGATGGATTAACTGTGCATTTTCCTGAGTTCCTCAACACTCGTCACTTGATGAGAGCTGAGATCTTGAAGTCCCACAATATGAAACTTTTAGATATCAGCATAAAAACTCATATTAAGAATAGGGTGGGACTGGCAAATTGAGTTTGGTGCCATTACAACAAGAGGAGGAATCAACCAATGAAGAATCCAAAAAAGAAGAAAAAGCTAGATGGGAGAAGGTACTCAATGCAATTTCATACACCAACAAAGCGATTTCCAAAAATGTCAAGGTGTTGAAGGAGATATCGAAGGAGCAAAGACGCCAACACCGAGACATTCAAGGCATTTATAAATACGTCACTACTCAAGGCATGAAGATCCCACCTCTAACACCATCATCATCACCACCTCAGTCGTTATAATGGGTTCAATGCTCTAATCCTTGTCTTTTTATTTTTATTTTTATTTTGTTCTTATGCTTTTCTTGCTATTTGTTTTTATTCCCACCTTATGTGTTATTTGTTCTTCCCATATTGAGGACAATGTGTTGTCCAAATATGGGGAGGGTTGTATTTTATGCGTTGTATGTTTTTATTTTGAGTGTAAATTTTGCATGTTATATGTTAGTCTTGTTTAGGATCTCATGATGTGATTTGTGTGAATGTGTCAATGACTAGGACTTAACAAAATCAGTTTAGCTTTGAATATAGTATTTTAGGTTATAAAGATTTATTAGCTTGTGAAATTAGTGTCATAGGTCGCTTTGGTTAAATATGCATGTTGATTAAGATATGATGTTAGTTCTTTACCCTAGGAATTTACTACATACATTTAAAATTTTAGGTCAATTGAATAAGTATCATCGTTAGTATCCTTTCATGAGAATGATTAGCTAAAGAAATGAGGTAGGCAATAAAATGTGAAAAAAGTATATCTTAAATAAATAACTATTCTGCTAGCCTTTGGGTTATAAATAGAGCTACTAGCCAGTTGAGAATGTGATCTAGCTGAGTAATCAGGGAATATTCATCACAATTGTTTACCTTCACGTCAAAAGGCTAGAATGACATTTCAACCAAGCAAATTAATGAAACATGACCTAGTTGAGTAACCAGGGAATATTCATTACAAATGTTTGCCTTCACATCAAAAGACTAGGTCAATGTCAATGAAAATTAACAAAAATAGTTTTAATTAATAAAACCTACTGATCTTTGTGAATAGCTTAAATTTTCATGAAAAGCTACTTAAGGATAGTTACAATTTTAATTGACTAAAAAATTATCAATGTGTGTGTGTAAGTGATGGGGGTGAATGAATTTGAACTTAAGGTCTTGATTAGTATGTATATTTAGTCCAAAGTGCTTAGCCACAGATTTAATAAGTTAATAGGTTAGAACAACTCGAAGGTTTACGTTTGAAGTTAAATTAGTTACATGAAGTTTAATGCCATTGTACCATTATTGCATATGCATACTGATTTGTGTTATTGTTTGGAGTGTTTGTGTTTATGTTTTGTTTTGCTTCAGGACAAGCAAAGTTCAAGTATAGGGATGTTGATAGTTGTAGTTTGCATTATATTTTAGTGGATAATTTAGTATGTTTTTAATTGTTAATTAGATGATTTGTGCATGTTTAGATTTATAATTGTGTCATTTTGATTATGTGTTTATGTTTTTTGAATGTTATGTGGTTTAGAGCATGTTAATGGGCTTTAATTTTGTGTGTTTGAGGTGTTTTGATGAGTTTGTTATTGTTTGAGATCAGGTAAAGAAGATTGGAGAAGATTTGGAGAAAGCTCGGAAAAGGAACCAAGGCCTCGATCATGACACACCAATCACGATCATGACAGAAGCAACGCAGCCAGGGTCATGATCATGACATAAACCAAATAGGACCAGGTCACGATCATGACATATCTGTCACAATCGTGATAGAACCCAATTTCAAGTGTGATGATGCGATAACAGACGTAGGGACTGCTTCCAAACTCATTTTTTAAGGGTTATTTTAAACATTTGGAACCAGGTAAAACCTAGTCTTTACCTTACCTAAGATTATAAAAGACAAGAGAATGACCTAATCTAGGAGAGCCTCCATTTTCCATTTGAAGAAAGAAGTTAAGGAAGAGGAGATAAAAAGAGGGAAGAAGAGAAAAGAAGAGGGGGCTACTATTGTTGCTGCCACTCCCAGTCCACTCTAAGTTATCTTTCTCTTTACATCTTATTATTGCTTTTATTTGATGTATAAGATGGATATGATGATGAAGAATTTGGGTTTAAGGATTTTCTAACTCTTTTAGGGAATAGTTCTTGAATCAATGTTAATTTGATTGCTTTTGATGTTAATATGTTGGGTATTGTGATTGTTTGTCATATTTGCATGCTTCGATAATAAATTAAGAAAGTGAACCGATAGCAAAGTGATAAGGTTGGGTAATGAGAGTTAAACAAACTAATAAATCACACAAACAATCAAATTGGTAATTTATACAAAGAGAGATCTCGTATGAAGACTCGGTTGTCTATTAAAGTGCTTAAGATCTAATTGGATGTGGGGGTTGTTTGCTAATTAAGAGATTGAAAATTCCTTAATTCAAGTTAATTAAGGTTTATAATTTACAGTTAAAGATTAGAACTTGAGAGAGAATAATCCACCCTTCGAAATTCTAAGACCGATATCGAATTAACTCAAAAGAAATCAAGTTAGCATTATATGATAGGATAAATCTCCCTTTTCTCATAATTGCTTAATCTTACTTGTGTGATTTTCGATTTGTCAATTGGTTGTGCTCAATTTTGATTTTCCTTACATTAATTTAGACTTTCAATTTTCAATATATCCATATTCAATTGCTAAATTTTCTATTCATTTTTATTACACTTTTAGACCTTAGAGAAGTTAGGATTCAATTAGTTTACTAATTCCTCTTGGGATCGACACCTCATATACTATGCTTACGACCTATGCAATTGTGGAATATTGATGGTTTTATAAGATTAAAACATGCTCAACAGGATCACTCATAAAAATCGATGATAATAATGCATTGAAACTATAATGAGTAATCCTTCAAAACAATATCTACCTCATATGCACCATACTCAAATCACCCATTCCATACAACTTTAGGAGCAAAAACTAATTATGAATAACTTTGCAAAACAAATGCATTTCCTCCTTGATACTTTTATTTAAACATATTTTTCTTTCTTTTATTTTTCTTTTTCTTTTTTCAACAAAAATTGAACTAGGGTACATCAACAATGGTATTCATTGATAAGACATAAAATGATATCCTAGAAATTATAACCAACCCGTACATATGCACACCCCCACACTTATACTTTTATGCATCCACGATCATCAACAATCAACAAATTCTCCACTAACTTTAAGTCTTGGGTAGGACATTTAGCTAGGTTAAAAGCTTGTAATATGGTTAGCATAAAAAGAAAGGAAAATAAAGCTTAAGAGGGCTTATCAAAATGAAAAATCATATCCATAAGTAGGCTATTTAGCTAATGTAGCTTGTAAAAACAAAGAATTACTATATCATTTCCATGTTAATGCATGTGATAAAAGTGTGGTCTCAAATAGAAAATCAAAGCAAAGTTAGGATGTACATGTCATGAAAGTCAAATATAAACAAAAAATAGTGAGACTGATATAAATGTGTCAGTCTATAAAGGTTTAAAATCTTACTAGCTTATGTCTACCACTAGTCACTAAAGATAATATATATTGACCAATCACAAGAGTAAACATACATGCTTAAGTTGCCATGAATTATTCTAGTTAATTCATTCTTTAATTATGACTATATAATCTTAGAAGCAATATAAAAGGAGAAAATGTTTGTTTGAAAACTTAAAAACACGTAAGAAATAAAAAAACCTAAAAACACACATGCATCTCATAGCAAATGCAAAAATGTAAAGGAAAAGAAATAAAGTTCCCTTGAGTTGCCTCCCAAGTAGCACCTTTGTTTTATTGTCACTAGCTCGACTCCATACTTTTCTCCTTAGGTGTCAAATTATGATCTTCAGGTGTCACAACTTGCGCTTTATCCACTCGAGGTTATTCAGGATAGGGGCTAAGTGGATGATCACTAAGATTCATTGTCATTCCTATCTCTAAACTCTTGATCTCCACTGAGTCCTTGTACTTTTAGAATATCTTGAATATCTCTTTACCCTTTTCTTCCACGTTTAATTTCTACAATCTATTAAGTAAAGGTGAAGGGTTAGTCTTAGCAACAATTAGGAACTCAGTATTTACCTTTGAGCTAAATGATATAGCATTTTCTCCTTCGAGCTCCTTCTCAACTTCTTTTCACAAGAAATCCCTTGAGTAATGCTCTTAAGATTCTCAAGCTCCTTTCCACTCCATAAGTTTTTTGTAGTAATGTTCCTTGGATTCACCTCGGGTTGAGATGGTTGCATCTCTTCGCTTTGTGATTCTAGGCAGTTGATAACTATCGTCAGCTGACCCATCTAACTTACCAAGTTATAGATTCTAGATCTTGTATCTTGCTAGAATTGTATCACATCATGCTAAAATTTCAGAGTATTAGCAACAAGAGACATAACTAAGCCTTTCAGAGATGTACCTGAGTTGGAATAAGACACTTCTGGTCTAGGTAGGAATTGTTGTGCATCTTGCAGCCCATCTAGGAAGTAGTTTTGCTAGCTATCCCCTCCATAACTAAAGTTCTCATGATCACTCCAAACTTGGTTATAGGATTGGAAATATGAGTTATAGTAAAAATTTCCATTAATAGCATTGATAGTATCTAGTGGTGACATACTCCATTCACTGTGTACTTTTTATACACAAACACAAAAGAAATGTGAAAAGATCAAGTAATAAATGTAAAAACTAATTATGAACAAATATATATAAAACATTAATTAAAATAAAGAACAAAAACTAAAGCATCACACTCCCCAACAACGACACCAAAATTGTTGGCACGTCATAACACTACATAAAATAAATAAACTTAAAACTATAACTAGTGATAAGTCGAGGTCGATCCAATAGAGAGTGCATGCAAAGCTTTTGTAAGAAAAGAATTAGTGTTTAAGATATTGGAGGCGAGTTTCGGTTGAAAGTGATAAAGAAAATAAAGTGAAATTAAACTAACGAAAACAAATTAAAGCTAGTGAAAAATGATAAAATTGATGAATGGGTTTCGAAATTCGATTCTTGGTTCAATATCGGCCTACACACGAATAAGCATACTTCATTGTCTTGTTATTCCCACACCTCTCATTATAAACTATTAATCGTAGGTTAACAACAAGCTCTATTAACCCTGGTTTTCCCTTAGGTCGTGTTTAATTAATACAAACTCTTTAACCAAACCTAGCTATCGAACAACCTAGAATAAGCTCTCTATATTTAATAGGATTGTTGCATTACGAACTAGGAAAATAAGCTAACATAAGCAACAATCACACAAGCTCGGGTCATTTAATCTAGATTATGTTATCCCTAATGATTCAAAACCATTAGTTGCCACAAATGAATCCAAACACAACTATTACATAATGTATTTAATATTCTAGCAATGAGTTTACAAAAAAAATCTAATAGAGCATTAAGATCATTCTAACATAACACCCAGCTCAATAAACATAGGATCACATAAACAATCCCGAAGAGAGAAAGAACACAATACATAACGGAGAGATGCCCAAAACGTGTCTTTAGCATAGATATCCCTTATGAACTAGAAGAGGAATACTTATCACTCTATGGGTGCCAACGAATTAAAGATTTTGTCCCCCTTTGTGTCCCAAAACCAAATCATGTTATCTAAGTCACTCGAATGTCTGTTTTATATTAAAAGTTAGGGATCTAGAGAGATATATGGTTTGATACATAATCGTGTATCAAACTATGTATGATAAGAAACGTCCCCAAATTGTGACTATACACGGTTGGGTAGATGGCCATGTATCCAATTATGTAAGTCAAAAAAATCTTCCGAATGAATACACGATCATGTGAATTGATACATAGTCGTGTATCTTCTATATCTTCTTGAAAGTTTCATTTCCTTGGATTTTCTTGTCCCATATTCACCCCAATCCATCTCCTTCTTGTTCTACAAGGAAAATTGAGTGTGGAAATCAGGAGGATGACTCAAAGAATGTTCTTCTAACTCAATTTAGCTCTTATGCTTCTAAATTGTACCTAAAACCAAATATAAACCAAAATGAGTTTCTTAAACATTTCATAGCATTAATCAGTAAGTGTTGTAGAATAAATGTAAAATAAATTAAGCAAATATCAGATAGCCTATAGGTTAAGTGGATTAGTACAGTTTACTTAAAAAGGGTCGATTTCTTGTCTTGCATTTTTGAATTGGATATAAGTTGCTATTGGAAGAAAATCCACTTATTAAAGATGAAGCTCACACGTGGTTTTGTAAATGGGAAGCAGACATGAGCATTTGATGGCATTTATATAATAAACTAGGATATAAATGGCTAAAGGGTGAACAACCTTACTTTGCACAAGAAGGTATATATGGAGTTTATTTAGTTTACTTAAACATTTATTTATTTTATGCTTACTATCATTAGAAGGCTACTAACCAAAAAAAAAAAAAACTTTTTCGCCTGAGTATTAATGTTACTAATCAATTATGTATATTATGTAGTTTTGAAGCTAAAAGTATTAATGACTTTTCTTTAGTGTTTTCGGTCTTATAACCAACTAGAACTAGTGTATGATTGGATCTGCTAGAGCTATTGTATGATTGGATTGTTATAGTCTATTTTTCCTATATATTTCATTTATCAACATATTGAATTGCTTATGCTTTTAGAATATAGGGAATTAGAAAATATATTGTATTTGTTGTAATTGATGGTATTTGCACCGTAAATGGTCTGAGAGAAACTATATGACATATAGAGACAAACATCAAATGTTTAGCACTGTATTTAACTCGTTGAAAAGGATCTGGCACTTAGGATTATGTGTTGTTGTCTTAAAATGTTCATTCTAGCATTCATATAATCATGGATATAATTTGATTAAATCTCTCTTAATGGATGTATTTTTTTATTTTCTTTTAAACTATAAAACTTTGGGTAGGTTGAGAGGGAACCCTTCCTCAAGGCTAGCCACCTATCTTATTCTCACATAATTTCTTTTGTAAAGAGACCTTACAATTGTTTTCGACCTAACTCAAAGTTAATAAGATAAGTTCGAGTTGATTGAAATTCAAGACAAGTATGAATTTCAAAAAGAGCCTACATAAATTCATTAAGACAAGACAACATTATTTTAGTAGTATAAAACATGACCAGATTAGGTTCGAGATCTTTGATTTAAACTCATCTGAATTTAAGGCCGAAAGGAAAAGAATAGAAGGCAAAAGTCTGATCGATTCTTACATAAAAGGGACCACGTCTCTCAAACTCTTTTTCTTTGTATATGATTCATAATGATTGTAATAATGATTAAGAATCTATGCTATTATTAGTTGTTTTTATTTTTAAAGAATTGCGTTACAATTAATTAATAACAATTATGTACTTGATGTTTCAATTATCCAGAACAAACTTTTAAACCGGGTTGAATTTAATACCTTTGTCAAAAAATTAATTTATTACTAATTAATAAAAAATTTAATTAATTGAATCAGAGTCTATCATGAAATTTTTAATTATTATATTTCATTATCTTATTTTAATAGTTATCACAAAATATAACTGGTCAAATTTTAGTAAAAAATTCTACTTAAATACAACTGGATTGAATGATCTGCAAAAGTATGATGCTAAGGTAACGTAGATTCCACTGTATTTATTTTAGAAGAATAAGATGAATATATATATATCTGTGTGTTGTGTGTATACATACATACTTAAAAGTATAGTTTAGTATTAATTGATATTCCTCTCCGCCTTCTCCGTTCAGTGCAGAGATTTAAGGAAAAGTATCAAGAGAACTTTTAAGGGAAGGAATCATCTTGACTTGGTTAGTAATGAGGACATGAAGGATGAGTGTGAGGGGGTGAGTAGTCTATTTGAAAGTCGTCGTCCGCAGTTGGAGGAGGTGGGCAGGGATTTGGAGGTGGAGGTGCCCTGCTGTCTATGGAAATAGCTGCGCCTGTAAGTTAAACAATGGTTGGTAAAATGGGTTAAACACATCTTTTGATATCTACGAGTCCCAAGTCCAAAACATAATTGCTTATCCCTTATTTAAAAAAACAAAACAGTGGTTGAAGAAAAGCAATCGGCTATATATGGTTAATATACCATAATGAATTAATAA
>JANQAP020000262.1:505750-522035 GCA_026874005.2 Erythroxylum coriaceum
CATCCCATAAGGTAGGCAATCGGTGGTATGCTTATGATTCCCCTTATACACCATAAATCTCAAGATCATAGCTAGAAGATTCATTTTATTCCCTTATAATAAATTATATACCGCATAAGTGTTCAGCAGACTGTACCTTTCAACTGAGTTACTACTGGGAAAAATTGAAGTAGTTGAAAGCGATACAAGGCATCCTGGTATTAAGTCTAATTGCCAGCTTCAGGGTCTCCTGTCTTGGGTTTTCTTAGTGTGAAGGCAAATGGTTTGACAACTTCGACTAATTCCATATCATCAACGTCCCACATATGACAGTGAAAATTAGTTCTCCTTATAGGAGCTACTTTCAGTATATCTTCAAAGATTTCTTCAGAAATTAAAATTTCACATTCATGCACCCCATGAGACAATGGCTAGCTTTCCATTAATTTCTTCCTTTTTCATGTGTGTGTAGAATATCCTGACTAGTTCATTGCATACTGTCTTTTCTAATTTTAGAAAATTTTCCCAACCAATGGTAACAAAGTAAGGAGAGATGGGTATACCTATATCATCAAACATCATAGAAGGCAAGATCCACCTAGCGACCATCTTTCTGTTGTTGTACTACGTTTTATAACATACTTCAACTTCCATTGATGTAAAATTTTTTTGTGGTATTGATGTCTTTCCTTGCTTGTGCATAGGTAGCTTTATTTTCTTTACCCTTTTTTCTTTGGGAAATACCTCTTCTTGAGACAACTATTTTCTATTGATGGGGTCTTTAATAGTATCTTTAGTTACAGGCGCTTTACCTTTCTTTATTTCTTCCCATTTTCTTTTTCTGGTTTCTTCTTCCTCTTTCTTTTCAGCATCTGTGGTTTCTTGTTGTTCAGAGCTTTTCTCTACTTATTTTTCAAGACTTCCTCTGGTCTATGGTCATTTAATCAACCAAGTAGATTCTTCATCTGAATCATTTTCATTTGTAATCCAATACACTTCAGGCACTTTCTTCTCTTGAGGTTTAGAAGAGAAAGGTTCAATAATACGAACTTCCTTATGGTTAAAAGAAAAAGTTGGGGTTTTCTTGTCTTTTTGATTTTGTTCTTGTCATTATAGGTGAACTTGGTGAAGTTTGAGAGAGAAAACAAGAGGCAATAAGAATGCAGAGAGTTAGGATGCAGAGAGAATAAGCGGCATAGATGAGAATGACAAAGATGAGAAAACGATAGAAGTTTACTTAGGGCATACTAAGTGATTCCTAAGCGTTGATCTCGTGAGAGGATGAGTAGACGTATAGTCCAGAAGAGGAAGCATAATCGGCTGCGTATCTTCTAACAGATGAATACATAGAGTTGTCAGACTGCACATGTTTTTGAAAAAGGCTTAAACGATGCGATAAATGACTCCTTATTTTTAGAACACATGTCACGTAGAATGTCAACTCGAGAGAAGCCTTCTAATGTAGAAGAAACCTACTAACCTAAGAGGGGACTTCTAAACTCTAAGGAGCCTACAAAACTAAGAGAGAGTTTCTAAGGAATCATAAATAGAAGGAGCCTACTAAATGAAATACAAAGACAAGTAGTAGAAAATATTCATGTAAAAATAATATCAGAGGGTTTGCACATACCAAGCTCTTTTCTTAACACAAAAAATCTATCTTCAGAGAGTGGCTTAGTGAAAATGTCAGCTACTTAATTCTCAGTATTAACATGCAAAAGATTAATGGTTCCTTTTAAAACATGATCTTTAAGAAAATAATGTTTGATTTTTATATGCTTAGTCTTAGAATGATGCACAGGATTTTTAGAAAGATTTATAGCACTAGTATTATCACATAACATAGTTTAGAGAGAAATCCTGTAGTTGATGCTTCATCCATAGATTTGAGCATAACAGCTGGCAACTGTTATGTATTCCGCTTCAGTCGTCGAAAGCACTATGCAATTTTACTTATTACAGGACCAAGATACTAGATATCCTCTAAGAAATTGACAATGACCATTTGTCCTTTTTCAATCCACTTTATCACCTGCATAATCTACATCACAATAGCCCACTATGTCAAATGAATCAATTTTTGGATACCATAGTCCAAAATTCATAGCCCTTTGGAGATATCGAAAGATTCTTTTGACTACTTGAAGGTGGCTTTCTTTAGGATTTTATTGAAAGCGTGCACAAGGACACACACTAAGCATAATGTCTAGTCTTGAGCTTATAAGATATAGTAGTGATCCAATCATTCCTCTATACTTTGTCCCATCCATAGTTTTGCCTTCTTCATCTTTATCAGGTTTAGTTCCAATGTACATGAGAGTACACATCGGTTTGGCATTCTCAAAATGATATTTCTTGATGAGTTCCTTTGTGTATATGTCTTGACTAATGAAGATTCCTTTTTCTGTTTGTCTGATTTGTAACCTGAAAAAGATTGATAACCTTCAGTTATGCTCATTTCAAACTCCCCCTATATTAATGCTGAGAATTCTTCATAGAAGGATGGATTAGTAGCACCAAATACTATATCATCAATATATATTTGCACTATAAGTAAATCATTCTCCTTTCTCTTAATAAATAAGGTTTTATTGATCTTAATAAATAAGGTTTTATTGACCTTTCCTCTTTCAATGTTATTCTCAAATAGAAAGTTACTTAACCTCTCATACTATGCTCGAGGAGCCTACTTTAAACTATACAAAGTTTTGGTTAACTTCATCACGTAATCTGGATGGTTTTCATCTTCAAAACCTGGGGGGCTGCTTAACAAATAGTTCTTCGTTAATGTAACCATTTAAGAATGCACTTTTAACATCCATTTGGAATAACTTGAATTTTCTATAGCATGCAAAGGCAAGTAAAATTCTAATCAATTCCAATCTGGAAACAGGTGCATAAGTTTCATCAAAATCAATACCTTACTATTGATTGTAACCTTAAGCCACAAGTCTAGCTTTGTTTCTTACCACCTTACCATTTTCGTTAAGTTTTTTTTAAATACCCATCGAGTCCTAATGATTTGCTTGTTTTGAGGTTGAGATATTAAATTCTAGACTTTGTTTTTGTCAAATTGATTCAGGTCATCTTTTATGACTAAAATCTATTTTTCGTTAGTAAGGGCATCTTCAACAGTCTTTGGTTCTATTTGGGAGATGAGAGCAATAAAATTGTTCTTGAACGATGATCTTGTACTTAGAATTTCAGAGGAATCTCCCAGAATATATTGACAGGTATCAAGACCTCTCCATTCTCTCGGTGTTTTTCGTTGCATAGGCTTCTGCTGAGATGAAGGAGCCTGCTCTGTTCTAGCTTTAGAGAGGCCTTCTTGATTTTGTAATTATAAAGATATTACAGGTGTAGTTTGATTCTCTGATGAATTTTTAGGTACTAATGGATGCTCTTCATCCTTTAAGTCATTTATTGTTGTCGAAGGTAATGTTTCATCAAATACCATATGTATCGATTTTTCTATATTCTTTATTCTTTTATTATGTACTCTTAATCCTTTACTAGCGGTATTTTAGCTCAAAAAAATAGCTTCGTCTGATCTCGCATCGAACTTTCCAAGGTTGTCTTTTCTATTGTTTAGAATGAAACACTTTCAACCAAATGCTTGAAAGTAAGCAACATTTGATTTTCTTCCTTTCCACAGCTCATAGGGGGTCTTTTTTAGAATAGGTCTTATGAGACACCTGTTAAGTATATAACAAGTGGTTGACACGGCTTTCGCCCAGTAACTATGAGGTAGTCACTTTCGCATAACATTGTTCTAGCCATATCTACGAGAGTCTTGTTCTTTCTATCAACAACTCCATTTTGTTGAGGAGTCCTTGGGCATGAGAAGTTATGAGTTATACCATTTTCATTGTAGAAGTGTTCAAATTTACTATTATCAAATTCTCCTCCATGATCACTTCGAATCGATGTAATGTTGTACCCTTTTTTAGTTTGAACTTTTCCACAAAACTTCTCAAAGACTTCAAAAGTATCATCTTTATTTGATAGAAAATAAACCCATGAAAATCTAAAAAATAATCTACTATAACCAAACCTTCATGTTTGCCACCAAAACTTTGAGTCCTAGTAGGACCTAATAAATCCATGTGCATTAGTTCAAGTGGCTGGTTAGTAGTCACAATATTTTTAGGAGGGAAGTTGCTTCTAATTTGTTTTCCTTTCAAAGAAGCCTCATAAACCTGACTACTCTCAAATTTCAAATTCGGCAGTCCTCTTACTAACTCGTTTTTAGACAATTTTGATAAAATGCTCATGCTAGCATGTCCAAATCTTTTGTGCCAAATAAGTGAATCATTTTTTATTGAGACAAAACACTTATCACTTTGAGATAGATCTTCCAATTGAGCACAGTATATGTACTAATTTATTGGACCAATGAATACAATATTATTATTAAGATTGTCAATTATTTCACAATGTGATGCATATAAAATAACTCTATAACCTTTATCACATAATTGACTTATGCTAAGCAAGTTATGTTTCAATCCATTATCAATAGAAGCAGAGTTAGAATCACCAATTTCACTTGTCATGTGTTTCTAACAGCCACTATCAACTATCTATTAATTTTCCTTTGTCTTTGTTTTGAAGCATATCTGCATAGTGTATTATCTTATTTCAGGTACCCAATTTTTTCTAGGTGCTTTCACGTTAGTAGTTTGACCTTTCGGTCTCCAAACATACATTTGAGATGGTTTTTTTTCATTTTCTAAAAGTAACAAGAGTGACTAATATGACCATATCTACCACAATACTCGCACAAAACAGATGAATGATAGTTGTTATGATTTTTTCCACTTACCAAGTTCCAATTGTTTTGGTTATAGCTACTGCTAGATTTAACAAAGAAGTTTTTGTATAGCCTGATATTATTATTTTCATTATATCCTATTCCGACTTTATCAAAAACACATTTACTACTCCCAAGTAATACATCAAGATTGTTTCTTCCATTAACAAAATTAGCAAGATCTTTTTAAGAGAAACAATTTTCTTAGCACAATTTTCTTTTTGAGTTTTAAAGCAGTAACTTTCTCTTCTAATTGTTTTATCTTAGCAGAGCCATTTTTAATTAATGAGTTTTCTAACTGAATTATTTTTTGTTCAAAGAATTCTTTTTCAGAAACTACTTGTTTGTTATCATTTTAAGAGAAGTGAATTTACACAACAAATCTTTGTTTTCTGATTCTAATAATTTAATCTTTTTCGTTAAAGAGTCATCATTATTTTTTGACTTATCAACCTTTTTGAAATACTACATTGTTAATTTTTTGTACTGATCATATAAGTTATGATATGCATCTCTCAATTCATCAATTTCAATATCAGAGTCAAAATAATATACCTCATCATCTCCTGATTCGGCCATAAAGTAAACGTCACTGGCTTCCTCAAGCTCTTCTTCTTTGAAGTTATCAAAATCCTCATCTGACCAAGCTGTAGTCATAGCATGCTTTTTGGGTTTTCTATTTTCTATCTTGTCTTTTTTGAAGAAGAGGACATTTTGTTCTTGTGTTTCCAGGCTTCTTGTAGTGATAGCATATGATTTGATTATTTTGTGTATTGTTATTGCCGCTATTATCTTTTGATAGGAACTTGTGTTTCTAGTTTTCTTATTTCCTTCTCCTTTCTTCATAAGCTTCTTTTTGTAGAAGCAGACATATTTCTGACCATGAATTTGAATTCATTATCTCCATCTATTTGCAACTCATTATCACTTTCATCATCATTTAATGGATGTGATTCGTCAACTGCTTTTAGTGTCTCTTCTGTATGAGGATCCTTCATCTCCCCTAAGCTTGATTTCATGAATCAGTAAGTTTCCTCTTGACCAGTCAAGTGAGATTGTATCAAGATCTTTTGTGGTTTCCAGAGCTGTCACTTTAAGTCTCCATTCCTTTGGTAATGATCTTAGAATTTTATTTACCAGCTTGTCATTTGGATATATCTTGCCCAAGTTTTTCAAGGTAGTGATGACATTGTTGAAACGTCTGAAGAATTCGTCTATTGTTTCTCCCTGTTTCATGCAAATAGTTTGGTATCGATGCACTAAAAGACTTATTCTATATTTCTTTACTTCATTTGTTCCTTCAAAAGTAACTTGAAGCTTGTACCACATTTCTTTTAGAGTAGAACGGTAAGATATCTTCTCGTACTCTTCTGGAGATAATGCACATATCAGATGATGTCTTGCTTTGGCATTCAGCTGTACATTTCTTCTATCAGCATCAATCCACACTTTTATGTTGCCAGTAACAGGAGGTGTAGCTCCAGCTTTGATAACTTGCCAGATTTTGATATCCACTGATTGAAGATAGATGGTCATTTGTCTTTCCAATAGGATTAGTTGTTTCCATTGAAGTAAGGAGACTTTGAGACGGATTGTCCTGCAAGGCTTCTTAAGTTGCTTGCCATGATCTATCATGTACTATAAAACACAATAAGTGTGAAACCTGTATCTGATACAAAATGATAAAGCAAATACATGCAAGAGGGGGTGAATTGTGTGTAAAAAAAAATGCAAGATATTTTAAATCTTTAAAATCCTTCTTAAACAAAATTAGTTGATAAATAGAAAGGTCCTATTAAACTTCGAAAGGAACCTGTTAACGTTTAAAAAGAAAGGATCCTTTTAGTTATTTAAAATACAAAAGAAGTCTATTAATTGAAAGGATCCTAATCGTGCTCAAAAGGAAAGGGGTCTGTCAACCGATTGGAGCCTACTAGAGCTATAGGAGCTTGTTGATGCTTAAAGCAAAAAGAGCCTCTTGCTTTATAGAAACATAAGGAGCCTATTGAAAAAACTGAAAGAACCTCTTGAAAGCACAAACTTATAACTTGAAAATTTAAAAGTAAGGAAGAGAGAAAGAATGACACAGTAAATTTATATTGGCTCAGCTAATAATCAAGTCTATGTCTAGTTCCTAAGTATCCAACTTGAGTATTTCACCATAAGAATCTGAGTATTAAATTTGACAAGCCTCTCTAAGCTCACAAGTATATATTATTCAAGGTTCTCTAATCTTCCACTCTCGAAGTATATAACAAGTTTCTAAAAGCTCACAGAAAAATAAAATATAAAATCAAAAGTAAGTTCTCAAATAACAATTTCTCTCTTGATAGAGTGATTTCATTTTCTAAGGTACAATAAGAATGATATGACTCTTAAGAATATAGATATTGCTCAAATGTTTCGAAAATCTGTGTATGTTCGTTACTTCACAAGTGTTGTTGCTTTTCCTTAAATAATCAATTTCTTCAGTTAGTCGTTGCTTCATCTTAATTCTAAGTTGACTTTGGATTTTCAATATCATCTGTTGGAACAAAAATTGTCGGAGCTAAGTGTTCGAAAGGGTAAGATCCTCTTGGATGTTAATAAGAAAAGTTTACTAAAAAGGTTTCTGCAAGAAAAAAAATAATTTTCCTATAATTTTATTTCCTCAAAGAAATACTGTTATCTATACAAAGAAATATATCCAATTTAAAATTTGAAATATTATATAATTATCATTAAAATTGTTAAATATAAACCTTGAGCTAATAATTTTCGATAAGTACATCGATGCACACTTTTTTCTGGCTCTCAATTAATAGGCACTAATCATGAAACTTGGTGATTGGCTTCAATCACTAGTTCATAGCAGTTGCTTTACGATTGCACATTGACAAACTTAAGACTTGGAAGTGTCATTGCCGACTGAAATCAGAAACGTGTGCATGTGGATTGGGTCAATTGCTATAAAAGAATTTTCATAATGAAAGTCAACCGCCTTGCAAGGTCTCCATCTCCTCCATTAATAAACAGTGTTGCGCTTTGTGAGTACGTTCAAGAATAGGGGTGGCACAGGACAATCAAATAATGTAAAAAGAATTGCAATAATTAGACTACAAACTAAGTAAAATCTGATGTCCTCCGTAGAGAACCAATTTTTCACTTTCTGAATTAACAAAATGAGAGACGTTTCTTTTTCTTTTTTTTGCTGGAGAATAATTGGACAACACAGTGACATTAGTTTTTTCATTCTCAAATCCCGCACTATTCGCATCTTACCAAACGAAGATACTCTGTAGTCATTTTCGCTACCACTTGCAAGCCGAAATTATAGTTTTTGGATACCTCTCTTGAACTTTGGTGGCAAATCAACTACTCTTATATGACCATTACTCGTTTACCTGCATCAAGGTGCTCGGAGATGTTGGTGGGTGCCTCTCCTCTACCTAGAATATCGATGGGTATTACAATAAAATTGAATATACTATCATCAACCTAATATATATTTTTAGGATGATTGGTCAACTTATATGAGTTAGTGGGCAATCAATATAAGTTGAAGCTGTTAAATTTGATATATCAATAGTTTGTTACAATATTGATTGATGTTTTAGTCGATCAATGTGCTATATTGCTCACTACTTATATGAGTCACTACAATAAAAGGACATTTGCTTATGGGAAAAATTGTCGCTAAATGTCCCCAAATCGTCGCTAATAGTCATTAGCGAGGACTTATATTCATCATTGAAACTGTCTTTAAATCCCCGTAGCTAAAAACGATAGGCGATGTTTTTTGCTAATCGCTGTTAATAGTTTTTGCCTACACATTATTTTTGTAGTGGAAAACTATTGGTGATGTTTTGAGAAATCGTCGCTAAATTTTTTTTGCTACGTTTAGTTTTCTACGCTACTGAAAGCGTAGCGAAAATAACCAAACGTTCTTAGCTATATTTTGTAAAACGTAGTCAAACTTTTAATCTACATTTTAACGAAATGTTATACCATGTTGAATTATAATTATTTGTTACATTTTAGATCCATATTATTGTATATAATATTAAAATTGTTTTGTTAAATTATTATACAAAAATAATTGATAATTTGAAGCATTGTATATAAAAATAAAATATCATTAAATTTGTTCGTATACAAGATTTTAATTACAAATTCAAAAATATTTATATACAAAATAAAAAATACGTAGATTAGTTTACAAGATATAATACAAATCACTCAGCCTCGTTTTCATCTTCACTGCTTTCATAATTAGAGCCAAGTAATTTTTTGAGATACTTTTCATACTTGGCCAACTTTTTTTCAATATATTGTAAAAAGCGACTTGTTTTTCTCTTGAAGATGTTGAACGTATGTTGATCTTGATAAGGATAAAATAATGGCATAGGGTCAAATGCAAGGCCTTTGATATATTCACATCATATACCAAGCATGCAATTGCAAATATCTTCTACATTTGCCTCATTTCCCTAAAACATTGATGTTTGTAGCAACTCTTAAATCTTATTATAAAATTAAAAAAACAAAAACAATATTCAGTGCAAATATTATTCATTAGTACTACATAAATAAATAATCTTAAATTTTAAAAAAATATATTTACATAGTTATTTTGTTCTTCGTTAGACATCCACCCTTGACCTTTCTTATAGTAAGTGAGTTTGTAGAGTAATTCAATCACACTCTTGTCCATGTAGTTGCTTCTCACTCTGTTTTATGGAAAAAAATACAATGCACAATAAATAATATAGTGTTTATTGACATAATTATAACTTATAAACAAAGATCTTACATATTCATTTCGTACAATAAAAAATAATTTGGAGCCTTAGTTGTGAGGAGTTTTTATTTTTTTCTCTGCTCACCTTGGCCTTTTCATATTTTCCTAAATAAAGAAAAAAGATAGTCATTAAATCATCTAACAAGATTAATGGAAGCAAATGTGAAAGGAAAGAAAACAAACAAACTTAAATGTTGGAAGAGGCCCAATAATCACATAAATTGTTTCAATTTTTTGGAGACATCGATTTTGACACATGTCTCCTCGCCTTTACATCAGAAGGAAAAGATTTGTAATACTAATTCAACCTATAACGACGATCCCTAGTCCTTTGTTTCAACAATGAAGTGACACAACTTGAAACGCCAAGGTTGTCGATATCAAGGATATTCAATTTCATCTGTTAATAATAAGTAAAAGTATAATTAATCTTAAAATAAGTGAAACAATATTGCATATAGTTAAATAAATTGAAATTTTATCAAAAAATTTTCCAAAACATTCTCGAACAAGTTGTTTCCTTTAAGTCCTTTGCGTGTTATAGGTAAGGTAATTTTGTTTTAGCAGTTATCCCCAACTCACTAGACATTTTTGCTGATTGAATCTTATCTAGATGACGACTTTGTGAAGTATCAATATGTACTGGCAACTTGTTATTCATTGCAAAATTCATTGCAACTCACAATCTCCAATTATACCTCTAACTCTTTTTCTGATGTTGACATTGGAACTTGACAAAAAATGAATAATGATAAGAAAATACACATTAAACATGTAAATATATATTTGAGCATAAGTCTATTTATAGGTGTTAAAGATTAACAAACTTGCAGATCTCTCTGTACTAGTTAAGGAAGAATGAGGTAGTTGTTGACATGCTTCATTAGTGGATGAGGTCGATTATTGTTGTTGGCTAGGAACTGATTGATCTAGTTGTTATTGGGTAGTAACAATTTCGATACCTACCACCTTCTTCCCTTTGTTTCTGCCCGATGCCATTATATTGGATATCTGTAACAACGAACATAAATTTTATTAACATTACAATATATCCAATCATCATTACAAGCATACATTCAATCATCAACAATCTGTATTAACATAACTCAGTCATCAACAATCCATATTAATATAACTTAATTATCAACAATCCACTTTAACATAACTCAAACATCAATAATACTCATTAACATAAATTAATTATCAACAATCTACATTATCATAACTCAATCATCAACAATCCGTATTAACATCACTCAAACATGAACAATACGCATTAACATAACTTAAACATCAACAATATCATTAACATAATCATTAACAATCCCTCATTAACATAACTCAAACATCAACAATACTTATTAATATAAATGTTACCAACATTACATTTCAAATAATATAAAGAACGCTTTTATTACCTTCAATTATCATCATTAAGATCTTGAAAATCATCATTATTAATTGCATTATGATTTGACTCTTTATCACTATTATATTCGGCTAAAGTATCATCATTGTTATATAATTCATCCTCAATATAGTCTTCATCTCTTTCTATAACAAGATTGACTTGTCTTCATTTTCTTCTAGGATATTGGGATCAACATCTATCCTATGGAATGATGACATATCTACATCTTTTATTTGTAAGGCTCCATTATTTAGCTCCGATTTAATCTTATGATATACTTCATCACCATCTTCACTCATTAGACCATTTTCCTTTTCATAAAAATCAAAGATATTTCAATGTTGAAACTTTTGAACAACTTTTCAATTGCTACCCAATATAGTGTCTTTTAGGTATAATACTTGCTTCACTTGACTTGCAAAGACACAAAGGTCATTATTATACCATGTGTTGCTAGTAATATTGTCGTTCACTTTTATGTCACCAAGATTAAACCATTTACACTTAAATAGAACAACCTTTTTATCCTTGATGTAATTCAACTCTATTATTTCTGAGATGACATCGTAGAAGTCAATAAAATCGTCGTCATGTTATCCCTCAATAACAACCCCACAATTTTGGCTTCTAAGTCAACTATCACAATTTTTTATGTGAAATCTAACTTTATTAACAATGCAACCTATATATTTTTTGCTACACATATGTGGCCTACATGCCAAAGCATATAATGCTATCGTCGATTGCAAAATCCATGTCTTTGAAACTATATCTGTTCATTATGACGATGATGGAGTCATTCAATCAGGTATTCATATGTTCAAATTTTGGTTCCTTATATCATTTGATTTAGTTTTTCAAAGTTCTATACTATTTAGTCCTTAGGTGAAATGCATGGTACATGTCATTCTTCTAATTCAGTGATCCATACTACATTTGGGAAATCGTTTACTATATCTTTTGTTAGTTTAGTTAAAGTCAAGAAGTTGTTAAAAGAGTGTGTTAATAAATCAACATCTGTGGGAAGATCTTTGACTGTTTTAATTTATGCCTTCAAATGCAAAGAGCCTTTTTGGGAATTCAGACATAGTGAACTCCTTAACGTTATCTACTAAGTCTCATGTCACTTAGAATTCAAAAAATAATTAATTTTTTCTTTTTGATGGAATAGGCGTGAAACTTTATTTATTGTTTCATATGTAAAAATTGTTAAACTTCTTATTAAAATCTTGTATTACTTACCATATATCATTATATTATATTACTTAGCAAATATCAAAGTTTATTATTTTTCTTTAAGATCATATATCATTATATTACAAACTTGATGTTAAAACTATTTGAAAATTTTGTGACACTATATAAAATTGTCAAATCATATAATTTAAAAGAGAAAAATATAAAGTATAAATCTATGTAATGTTAATTAATTTTGAGTTTCTAGTTTCATAAATTATTGAAATGATTTGACATTTTTGGTAGCTAAATTTATTTTTACACTTAGAATCATTGTCAATAACATTAAATTTGAATTTTCTCAATATGTTCAAGTCAAAGTTAGTGAATTCATAATTATAAATAGCATAGTTATTTTGTTATTAACCATTTGGCGACGCTTTGCAAAAATCGTCACCAAAAGTCACCAATTCACGATGATTTCAAAATCGTCGCCAAAGCTTACCCTTTGGTGATGATGTTATAAAACTGTGGTCAAAGGATAAGTATGTTATGATGATTTTCCTTAATCATCAACAAAAATCGTCGCCAAAATCATGCCATTTGGTGACTATTTTAGAAATCATCTCCAAAGGCTTATCTGTTGGGAACGATTCTTAAAATCATAGCCAAAAGCTCAAATTTAGTTATGATTTCTAAATTGTTGGGAAAGAAACATAGCCAATTGTCCTTTTAGTTGTAGGGAGTTAGTGGGCAATTAATATAGGTTAAAGTTGTTAAATTTGATGTAACAATATTTTATTATAATATTGGTTAATGTTTTAGTCGACCAATATGTCTATTGGTCGGCTAGTATCTCAACAATTAGTAAATCTATGTATTCAACACATACTAGTCAATTAATATGTTATACTAGTCAGATATTGCTCTTTATATAATCTTCGTAATAGTTAGTCTTGGCTCCAACAGATAATAAGTGTCCCAAAAGACTATAATAGGTGTATTTTCATCGGTTTAAGCATTAAGAAGGATTTAGGTGTATCT
The DNA here is from genome assembly GCA_026874005.2 of Erythroxylum coriaceum. Lineage (NCBI taxonomy): Eukaryota > Viridiplantae > Streptophyta > Magnoliopsida > Malpighiales > Erythroxylaceae > Erythroxylum > Erythroxylum coriaceum. Next base: position 518,954 of record JANQAP020000262.1, read on the forward strand.
TACACACATTTTTAAGTATTTTTCAATCATTTGAGCATCACTATCATATATTTGTATAAGTGAGCCTCTTTAGGATTAACAAGCGATAACGTATGTTATTTTGAGTTGTAAGAATTGATTGGAGAATTGAGGGTGATTCAAGTGGGATTAAGGTTCCTTTTTCATCTTAGAAGAAGATTGTAAAGGGTTCCTCTTTTTCAAGAAAGATTATACAAAGATTATTATTCTCTTTCAAATAAGAATTATAGTGGAATTCTAAAAAGAGTCTAAGGAGTGGATGTAGGTAAGGGTCGTTTGTTGAACCATTATAAATCAGTTTGCATTATTTCTTCCCTATCCTCTTCAAATTATTATTTAATTATTTTATTAGTTTATGCTAAGCAATCCATTGATTCATACATGTATGTACGTATATATATTTATTGTTATTAGATTGAGTTCAAGGTTAGAAAAGTTCTTAAATTTTATAGACAACGAATTTACTCCCCCTTTTGGGTGCAATTAAAGACTAACACAAATTAATACCACTTTGCTCTCTCTTATTTTTAAGATAAAGAATCCTACATATGCTATAGATTATAGACTTAACTTTATATAAATGTATCTCTAAACTCCTTTGTAAGAGATCAAAACTTATTTTTCCTTATCTATTATTAGAAAATCAAAATGTATTTGTTGAGGGGAGATCCATTCTTCATAATATAACCATAACTCAAAAGCTCATTATATATTATAGCAAGAAAAAACTTCTCCCAAATGCCTTTTGAAAATTGACATGAAAAATGTGTATGATATAGTTTAATGGGACATTAATGAGGTGTTTACTAGATTATAATTTCCTGCAAAGTTTAGGGAGTGGCTTATGACTTATAACACTACTACATCCTACTATTTATTTATTAATGGAGGAGTTCATGGTTACTTTTTTAATAAAGGTGGGTTAAGACAAGGAGACCTACTGTTCCCTTTAGTATTTGTTCTAGTAATAGAGTACCTTACTAGGGAATTAAGACCTATTACTTAAAGTCAGGGTTTTTAAATACACCTCCTTAAAAAGAATCACAGCTCACTAACCTCTGCTTTAAAAATGACTTAATGATTTCATGTAAGACTAATAAGCTTTTTGTATGGGTGCTAGTGTGAGGATTTAACAGGTTTTCATTAACATAGCCTATAAACTAATCTTGCTAAATCTCAGGTGTACTTGGGAATATGAATGATAAGGTGAAACAAAAAATTTTTCAACTGACTAGATTATATTTGATTGTTTCTTGATATATTTAGGAGTGCCATTATCACTTCCTAAATAAAGCAGTTGTGATTGTTAGAGCTTGATAGAAAAAATTACAAAACAGTTAAATTGTTGGATTACCAAAAATCTCTCTTATGTAGGTCGAGCATAACTCATCAATTTAGTCTTTTTGTTACATATTTATTGTTCATCCATTTCCTCAGGGATTGTTAAACATGTGGAGAAATTATATGGATAGTTTCTATAGGTGAGAAAAAATGGTGAAGTTGCACATCTAGTTAAAGAGGAGCATATACACAACAAAGAATAAAAATTTAAGTTTAAAAGATTGTAAAATGTAGAATTTGCTAGCTGTAGGGAAGTAGATTTAGGATGTAGCTTTAAAAGTAGATAGCCTATAGGCCGAGTGGATTAGTGCATTTTACTTTTAAAAAAGAGGGCTTAATTTTGGTCATACACTTTTGGATTGGATGTAAGTTAGCATAAAAAAAACTCGTTCAATAACGATAAAGCCCACACCTGGTTTTGTAAATGGGCAATGGATAAGAGCACCTGATGATATTTATACAACAAAAAGAGGATAGAAATGGTTAAGGGATGAACAACTTAACTTCATGTAAGTAAGGTATATGTAGAGCATATTTAATTTATGTAAACATTTATTTATTTTATGGCTTGCTATTTTTAGAATATTACTACAAAAGACATACTTTTACACTTGAGTACTAAGGTTATGTAACTTTGAAGCTAAAAGCATTAATCACCTATTTTTTAAGTGTTCTTGGTCTTATAACTTGGAATATAGATTTCAATTATGAACATACTGGGCTTACTTTTGCTTTTAGAAAATAAGGATTTAGACAATAGATTGTATTTTTTGTAGTTGTGGTTATTATGCACCAAATATGATTGCAAAGAAACTATAGGATATTTAAAGGCAAGCATTAAATGGTGACCACTAATATTTGACTTGTTGAAAAAGGATTTGGCACCTAGGATTATCATTATTGTCTTAGAAATGTTCCTTTCAGCATTCATGTGAACATGGATAGGATTCGATTAAATCTCCCTTAAATTGATGTATATTAACTAATAAGTTTTAGGCAGGATGAGAGGAACCGTTCTTTACAGGTTACCACTTATCTTATTCTCCCTCATAGTTTTTTGCAAAGAGATCATAATTTTTGTAAGTTTTTTGTAAGTATTTTTATTTTTTCCAAAAAAACAAAAGAGTACTTAAGTTACTATTAAATGACTAAATGCATAAAAACAAAGATGGTAATTTTGTTTTGACCCAACTAGAATTTAACGGGATAAGTTCAAGTTGACTTAATATCAGAACAAGTTTGAATTTAAAAAAGCCTACTCAAGCTAATTTAGACAAAATAATATTATTTTAGTAGCGTAAAACTAGATCAAATCAGGTTCGAGATCTTGGACTTGAGCCCGACCAAATTTCAAGTCAAAAGAAAAAGAATAGATGGTAAGAATGCTTGTGGACCAAAATTGTTATGGACAATGACAACAATGTATACAAATTATTTTTTTTCTTGTTTCCATGGAGAATAATTAGGCACGCTATTTAATAGGGATGGTAATTTCGGCTCGGCCCGGCCCAGCTCGTTTTTGGCCCTAGTTTGGTAGGCCATGGGCAGGCCACTAGTCGATCATGGTCCGCTCGGGCCAGGCCACAAGCCGAACATGGTCCGCCGTCACAGGCCGGCCCATCCCGGCTCGCGGCCCGACCATTTTGGACAAAACGGCGTCGTTTTGTCCAAAACGATGCCGTTTTGTATTTTTTTAATTAAAAAAATATAGACAGGTCGGGCC
>JANQAP020000262.1:586629-602416 GCA_026874005.2 Erythroxylum coriaceum
AATGAGAATTGGCACTCTATAGACCTACATTCATCAAGTTAATTGATTAGTTAGAGAGAGATCTTCACTAATTAGTTAATTACCCATAGGATAAGTTCATAACTAGATGAATTGGTGGACTGATTTTGCAGATTGAGAGATTGCTTAACCATCTCCATTTAATTTGGCTATGAACAATTAATTACACCATAAGAGAGGGTAGTTAATACATTTGGACATCTTATGTGAGGCACAATTCAATTAACAAGGTAGGAGGGAGATAAGGTAGGGAAAAAGTGATCTCTAATTGTTAAATCTTGAATTCCAAGTTTCTGCACTTTTGCTTTATCATTTATTCATTGTTAGTTGTTTGATTTAGTTTAATTTTTTAATTTATATTCATTAAAATTGGTTCTTAAACAAAGAACAACCTGAATTAAGTGGTGTCTAAGCATAATCCTTGTGGGATCGATATCCTCTTTTTACTATAAGTTACGACTCATATACTTGCAGTTTTGAGCGTAAAGCTAGTAATTTGTTTTGTAATCAACAAGTTTTTGGTGCCGTTGCCAGGGATTGTTTGTTTAGAATCTTGTTTAGTTTGGAGTATTTTGATTTAAGAGTTTTTTTTATACTTTTCCTTGTGTATTTAAAAATGCATGAACACAAGGACCACGCGAAGGTCTACTGAATTTAGTGACGAAGAGTTGTCAGATATCACAAGGCACGAAGGAGAGTTGAGAAGAGCGAAGAGTTAAGACAATATACAAAGAAATATGGCAGAAGAAGGAGAGAAAGGAGGAGCTGAGAGGACACTGATGGACTTTATGAGGCTAGGTTTTAGTCCTCAAGGAGTTGCAAGGCCAGCGATTCAAGCTAATAATTTCGACATCAAGCCGGCACTTCACAACATACTTCAGAGTAGTTTGCAATTTTATGGGCTATCCAATGAAGATCCAAACGCCCATCTTGAAAATTTTTTAGAGATTTGCGACACCTTCAAGTTTAATGGGATGTCTGACAATGTCGTGAGGTTGTGATTGTTTTTTTTTTCACTTTGAGAGATCAGGCAAAGGCATGGTATAACTCACTCAATTTAGGACAGATCACTACTTGGGAACAGCTAGCCCAAGCATTCCTTGCTAAATACTTCCCCTTGACTAAGACAACAAGAATCATAAAGGAAACCACAAATTTTCAACGAAGTGATGGGGAGTCTTTATATAAAGCTTAAGAGAGGTTTAAAGAATCATAGAGAAGCTGCCCCCACCACAACCTTCCGAGGGAGTTCCTTTTGCAAACATTTTATAATGGTGTAAATTAAAGCACAAGAGGAACCATAGATGCAGCTGCTGGAGGTTCTTTGATGAGAAAAACTATTGATGCAACTCATGATCTCTTGGAAGAGTTGGTGAGCAATAGTTGTATGGGTCAAGTGAGAGGAGTAGGTAGGGGCAAAAGGAGCAAAAAAGTATGATCCCAATTGACTCCGTTACAGCTTTACAGACATAAATCACAACACTTACCAAGCAGTTAAGCAACATGTAAGGATCATCTTCATCTATGGCCAAAGCTATGCCATTAGAGTGTGAGTTATGTGGGCAAAACAACTATGGCACAATTGAATGTTTCTTGTTGGGAGCCGATGGTAAAGAAAAGGTAAATTACTTAGGTCAATCATAAAGAAGTAACAATCCATACTCTAACAATTACAATCTAAGGTGGAAAAACCACCCAAATTTATCTTAGAGTACTAACAATATAGGTGGCCAAGCAAAACCACAAGGACCTCCTAGATTTCAGCAAGACCAACTTGAGTCTTTGGAGGGAAAAATGGACAAGTTAATGGATGTCTTGGGGTCTAAACTAGCAAATCAAGAAAAGAACTAAAAGAGGATGTTTTCAAGTCAGGAGGAAAGTCAAAAGAGGATGGAGGCAAAGTTTGATCAGATTGTGAAGAACCACACCTCATCCATCCACAACTTAGAGGTACAGGTAGGTCAACTTGCTAATGCTTTGTCTTCTAGAAGTGCAGGTAGCCTACCAAGCAATACTAAGGCCAACCCAAGGGAACAACTCAAGGCTATCACACTTCAAAGTGGCAAGCAAATGGAGGAACCAAGTGTGCAAAAGGATAGCCAAGAAAAGGGGAAATGCAAGGAGAGAGAAGAAGAGAAAGAAGAAGAGAGGCCTTATATACCACCACCACCCTACAAGCCTAAACTTTCATATCCATAAAGGGTGAGACAACATCAGGTGGACACTCAATTTTCCCATTTTTTGGAGATATTGAAGAAGCTTCAGATTAACTTGTCATTGGTGCAAGCCTTGCAGTGCATGCCTAAGTATGTGAAGTTTCTTAAGGACATACTCACACACAAACGCACTTGGGAGGACAATCAGACTGTAACTTTGACGGAGAATTATAGTTCGATCATATCAAGCATAATGCCTTCAAAACTACAATATCTAGGGAGTTTTACTATTCCATATGTTGTTGATGATTTTGAATTTTCTAAATGCTTATGTGATTTAGGTACACGTATTAACTTGATGTCTTTATCTGTTTTCAGGAAATTGGGACTAGGAGAGCTCAAGCCAACATCCATGCTAATTCAACTTACAGATCAATCCATCAAGAGGCCATTTGAAGTTGTAGAAGATGTGTTGGTAAAAGTGGATAAATTTATCATTCTTGTTGATTTTGTTGTGTTAGATTTTAAAGTTGATAGAAATTGTCCATTGATTTTAGGTAGCCCTTTATGAATACTGGTAGGGCATTAGTTGATGTGCATAAAGGAAAACTTGTTTTTAGAATTGGTGATGAGCAGGTTAAATTTAACATGTCTAAATCTTTGAAGAAATCGATGGATAGTATTGCATGTATGAAAATTTGATGTTGTGAATGAATGTTAAAGAGGTTGAAAAGGAAGTTCATGAAGTTATTGAAGTGCATAGGGATGAGGTGTGAGAGAAGAGGGATTATATGAGGAAGTTGAGCTAGAGAAGTTGAAGAGAACATATACACCCACACCACCTTCCAATGTTAAACCCCCCACTTTAGAGATTAAACCCTTTCCTTTCCACCTGAGATAAACCTTTTTAGGTAAGAACCACACCCTACCCATCATTATCTCCAACCAATTCGATTGTGAGCAAATGATTGAGAGGGTTAATTATAGGAATCTCAATTTGGCCACTAAGAAAAACCTTTTCCCTTTACCTTTTGTGGACCAAATGATTGAGAGGGTGGCTGGCCATTCTTTTCACTATTTTCTTGATGGATATTCAGGGGACAATCAAGTGTTTATACGCCCGGAAGACCAAGATAAGACCACTTTCACTTATCCTTATGGGACTTTTGCTTATCGGAGGATGCCTTTTGATTTATGCAATGCACCTGCCACATTCCAAAGGTGTATGATGACCATATTTGTGGACATGAATGAGATCTTCATGGAGGTATTTATAGATGACTTCTCCGTCTTTAGAGATTCTTTTGATCATTGCTTGTTTAATTTAGACAAAGTGCTTTAAAGATGTGAGGAGTCTCATCTAGTCTTAAACTGGGAGAAGTGTCATTTCATGGTCCAAGAGGAAATTGTATTGGGCCATAAGATCTCATGCAAGGGGATTGAAGTGGATCAAGCTAAGATCGAAGTGATTGAAAAGCTACCACCTCCTACTAACATCAAGGGCATCCGAGACTTCCTTAGTCATGTAGGGTCTTACAGATGGTTCATCAAGGATTTTTCTCTTATTGCTAGACCCTTAACTCATTTATTAGTTAAAGATGTGTCTTTTGTGTTTGATGATGATTATTTGGATTCTTTTAACATGTTGAAGAAGGCACTTACGATAGCACCAATTTTGAAGTCACCAGGTTGGTCTCTTCCCTTCGAGATTATGTATGATGCAAGTGACCATATTATTGGTTGTGTACTTGGCTAGCGGAAGGAGAAGAGGCTACATGCCATCTACTACTCAAGCAAGACCTTAACGGGAGAACAACTGAACTACACCACTACTGAGAAGGAATTGCTTATAGTGGTATTTGCATGTGAGAAATTTCGTTCTTATCTTTTGGGCTCACAAGTTATTATTTTTACAGACCATGCTGTGCGACATTATCTCTTTGTCAAGAAGGATGCCAAGGCTAGGCTCATGCTGTAGGTGCTTCTGCTCCAAGAATTCAACATTGAGATTAAAGACAAGAAGGGAGCAGAAAATGTTGTAGCAGACCACCTATCATGACTTGAAAGGGAGCATCATAAAGAAGAAGTAAAAATTGAGGAGATATTTCCTAATGAGGCTTTAATGATGGTAGATAATCCTTTTCATCCTTAGTTTGCAGATATTGCAAACTACCTCTCAAGTTGTATTCTTCCTTCTGATCTCTCATATAAAAAAAAGAAGCGCTTCTTATTTCAATGTTCTCACTATATTTAGGATGAACCTGTACTTTATAAGATATGAGCTAATAATGTGACTCACAGGTGTGTCCCTAAAGATGAAATGCCTAAAATTTTGATGCAATGTCACAGCTCACTTTATGCAGGGCATTATAGAGGTAATAAGACTACTGCCCAGATCTTGGAGTGTAGATTCTATTGGTCAATCTTGTTCAAGGGTGCTCGAGATTTTGTGTTGAAGTGTGATAGGTGTCAAAGAGTAGGCAACATATCAAAGAGGGATGAGATGCCACTTTCAAACATTATGGAGTTGGAGATATTCGATGTGTGGGGCTTGAATTTCATGGGACCATTCCCATCTTCCTTAGGTAACACTTACATATTGGTTGAGGATGATTATGTTTCCAGGTGGGTTGAGGTCGTAGCTACTCTAACTAATGATGGCAAAGTGGTTCAAAAGTTCATCAAGAAGATCTTTACTAGATTTGGGGTGCCTAAAGCAATCATAAGTGATAGAGGGAGCCATTTTTGCAACAAACCCTTTGAGGCTCTTCTGAGAAGATACAATGTTCATCATAGAGTGGCTACCCATTACCACCCCGAAACTAGTGGCTAAGTGGAGGTGGTGAGCAGAGAGTTGAAGAAGATTTTGGAAAAGGTAGTGAGCACTTCAAGAAAGGATTGAGCTTTGAAACCAGTTGACACCTTATGGGCTTATAGGACAGCTTTCAGAACACCCATAAGTACCACACCATATCAACTTATGTATGGCAAGGTTTACCATTTACCATTGGAGTTGGAGCATCAGGCCTATTGGGCCGTTAGGAAGTTGAACATGGAATGGAAGCTAGCAAGTAAGAAGAGATTGTTACAACTTAATGAATTGGAAGAGTTGAAATTTAAATCTTATGAAGATTCTAAGTTGTACAAAGAAAGAGCAAAAAAGCATCATGATGCTTACATTAAAAAGAAAGAGTTTAAGAGTAGGGACTTGGTGCTTTTATTCAATTCACGACTTCGTTTATTTCCCAAAAAGCTCAAGTCAAGATGGAGTAGACCCTTCAAGATCCTTCAAGTGCTTCCCTACAGAGCTTTGGAGTTGGAAAATGATAAGGGTGAAGCATTCAAGATCAATGGGCATAGATGCAAGCCACACTATAGAGGGATGTACTCACAAGAAAGGGAAGTCATCTCTTTCCTTTCTTCCACTCTTTCATGAATGAATGTGGAATGGTCAAGCTAATGATCATAACTTAGCATGTTTACCGTTCTTTTGCTTGTCTCTGTTTACTCATTTGTTTGATTTATTTGGTTGTGATTATGTTTGGTTTGAGTTTGCTACAATTTCTTGGTGTTTGCATGGGTTTTGTTTAGGTTTTTAACTTATTTTCTCTTCAAATTTCTTATTGGTTAGGTGATTTTGATGTGTTTGCAGGTTGCTTGAATGTTGGGAATGCATGCTAAGCTTAGAAGAGGGTAAAAAGTTGGAAAAGTTAGAGTGCCCAAGATCATAGGAATGGGTTTGTTTCCCACCAACGTGGGAAGGCTCTTCAAAATCTTTCTGGAGCCTTAACCCATGATCGTGGGAAGCACAAGGATTCCCACGATCGTGGGATCCTCAGCTGAAAGATTTTAAAACTCCCTCGTTATTTCTTCTTTCTTCTTTCTTCATCTCTTCGCATTCTCTCACTTTCAAATCGACATCCAGTCACCCAAACCTCACAAATCCTTCATCTTTCCCCAAATCTTGGTACTTTCTCCACTTTTTCCATCATTTTTCACTCCTTTAACACTTATTTCACATTAACCACTCAAGAATCCAAGGATTTGGTAAGTTTTTCTCTCTTTCGCTCTCAAAAATGTGCTCACCTATCTCTTGACTATTTTTACAAATTTTTCCCCTTTAATGGCTCCAAAGAAGCTTATAACCCAAAAACCAACCGATCAATTGTGCCTCCAAGTCTCCAGAGAAGGTAAACATGATATAGCGGCCACTTTTTGTGCCCCATCCCTATTTTTCAGAAGAAGAAGATATGAGATTTTAGGATTTTAAGGATAGAAAGTTATTGCCTCCTAGGTACTTTGATTTTAACCTGTTAGAAACTCTAAGACTAAGAAGTAACATTGAAAGATTAGCTGTATATATTAGTTAGGGTCGTTTAATTCATTGTGGTGTATCGATATACCCTATGATGACTATAGAATTTTTCACCACTGTGCACTTCAATCCTAAAATAGACACATTCTAGTTTAGGATAGGTGGCCATGCATATAAGCTTGATTATACTGTCATTCGTGCACTCTTTGACTTGTCTAATACCAAAGTTTTGGATGACCATGATGATTGTTATGTGGATGATTATTGGAAGATCCTTACGAGTGAAAACACTTTTTACTCTAGGAATACACCCAACACTTTGATTCGTAGCATCAAGCACTTACTTCTTCACAAGTTTATGTGCCTAATTATTTTTAATAAAACTGAAAGCAACAAGTGTTCGGCTAAGGAACTTTTCTTTCTTTGGTGCATGGATCATAAAATTAAAATAAATACCCCTTATTACGTTTTTCGATTTATATGAGTTGCATTACTAAGAAAAGCTCATATTTTGGTATAGCTTACATTGTTACTACTTTGGCTTTGTATTACAATCTTGATTTGGATAGTGTGTGCACAGCTAGACCTGATATGTTTGATGAATCTTAGTTTAGACATTCTAAAATTTAATCCTCAAACGGGTACTACTGTTAAGAATAGGAAAGGCAAGGATGCAGCCACTTCTTAACCATCCTCCTCTCAAGTGCCCCCGGAGCCCTAAGAAGAAGCAGTCGAAGAGGAACCAATTGTAGCAGGAGATGTTGACAAGTTCCAGCAAATCCTCAACCAAATGGCCAAAAACTATCAACAAATGACATTGCAAATTAATGAGCTTGGCACCCAAATGAGACAAGTGCATAAGGAGTAGTGGTACATTAAAAAGAAATTCCTCAATTTCATCCGGATAAAGAACATTGAAGACCCTTACCCTACACCTTCGCCACCACAATCTCCATGAGCTTTCTTACCCTTTACCTTTTACGTTGTTTTATTTACCTTATTAGTTGTTTTACTTGCTTGTTTGTTTAATGTTGGGTATTGTGTTTTGGTTTCCCTTTGTGATTGCCTTGTCACATTGAAGACAATGTGTTGTCCAAGTGTGGGGAGGTGACATTTGTTTTGTCAATTGCATTGTTTTAGATTGTTTTAGTCACTGTTTGCATTTTGTTAATTAGGATGCATGTTTTAGGCATATTAGGTTACTGTTTTATGTTGTTTTGTGTTAAGCAATGGAACCACACTTGAATCATTTTGATTTATTTTGCCATGAGATTATATCATGATAGTTAGAATGAGATTGAACTCAAATTAGGCTACTTGAGTAGAGAGTGAACCATGTTGAGTGATGAAAAGTAGTTGATTGCATAAGCTTACTCATAATTTGGCACTTAGGCAATGAGGTAGTGTAGAGATGCATAATGAATTTTCATTTAAGCCAATGTGAGGATTGAGCCTATATGACTCCATCTATAGTCATTTTATTTCTTTGTTTGTGTGATGCTTCCTTAGGTTATTACCTTTAGAACTTGCTTTGAATCGGTTTCAGTCTACTGGATGCATGCTTAATAGAGATGATTATAACCCTTTTTGTGTTAACCTTTGGCTTAAATGACCTACCTTTTGTTATCCCTTATTATCCCCGTTAAGCCTTAACCCTTTTGTTTCTTAAAAATAACCCATATTTTAAAACTCGAAACCCCATTAGCCTACCCATTCACAAGCTTAGTAGAGTATTAAGTGATGCATTAGTTTGGGATTTTTGCTACAATTTTTTTAGATGAGTTTAGTGATACTTCTACTCTTGGATCATAGTTCATTTAGTTTCTATTTTGTTCATTGTTTCTTCAATTTTATAAAAAAAAAGAAAAAGAAAAGAAAAGAAAAAGGAAGAACATTTTAGTAGCATTAATAAGTGTGGAGTAGTAGTATATTTACATTTGTGTATCTCAAAAATATGTTTTATTATCCTTTTGTTCACTTTTTACTTTATGAATGCTTGTGTTAAACCTTTTACCCCTTTTGACCCACCTTAACCCTTACCACATTATAACCCGAAGCAAGTCCTTTTGATCAATTTATGCATGTAATCATTTCAGAGGAGAATTGGTGTATTAGCAAGCCTATGGTAGTGTAGTTTCCTATAGGGAGCTTGAGCAAAAAACTAACCATCAAACACTTGAGAGAAATGAGTGAAACCATGAGGAAGATTCATTTTACGTTTGTACTTATCTTTAAGTGATGGTGCCATAAGTTGAGTTTGGTTATGTACATTAATGAAAAGTAGTCATGATATGTGTAGTAGATTCACATTTAAGTTGGCCAAACTTTGAGGGATTGCATGTTTTGATCTTTGTGAAAATGAAGTGATGGAATTGATTGGTTGTATTCGATTTTGCTTGAGGACAAGCAAATATTTAAGTGTGGAGAAGTTGATAGTTATGCAATAGTTTCTGTTTTTTTCTAAATATTTGGCATGTGTTTCTTGTATAATAGGTTATTATTGTTGTGTTTTAGGACTTATTTTGTATATTTTTATTTAGTTTGATCTTCATGGTTGTTCTTTTATGTTTGATGTTGATTTAGGGTAATAATTGATCATTTTGATGTAGGAATGGAGGGTGGCCACCTTTGTGATTGAGCTAGGGACCAAGAGAGGAGAAGAGAAGTGGAGGAATTGTAAGACAAGAACCCACGATCGTGGGATTCATGCTAATTCTCATGATCGTGGGATCCCTAGCCTGAAGAGACACGGGGGTTTCACTTATTTTTAGGTTTTTGTGACTATATAAGGCATAAAACCCTTAGTGCCGAGAGATCATTGTGAGAACTTACCTCCTTGAGATAAAAACTAGATTTAGAGCCTAGAGAGAGGAAGAAGATCTAGATTTTATACCTTGCAATATATTGAGAAATTAAGTTGGGTCAATTGTGTAGGGTTGTACAATGAGAATTGGCACTCTATAGACCTACATTTATTAAGTTAATTGATTAGTTAGAGAGAGATCTTGGCTAATTAGTTTATTACCCATAGGATAACTTCATAACTAGATGAATTGGTGGATTGATTTTGTAGATTGAGAGATTGCTTAATCATCTCAATTTAACTTTGCTAGGAACAATTAATTACACCTTGAAAGAGGGTAGTTAATACATTAGGACATCTTAGGTGAGGCACAATTCAATTAACAAGGTAGGAGGTAGATAAGATAGGGAAAAAGTGATCTCTAATTGTTAAATCTTAAATTCCAAGTTGCTGCACTTTTGCTTTATCATTTATTCATTGTTAGTTGTTTGATTTAGTTTAATTTTTTTCAATTTATATTCATTAAAATTGGTTCTTAAACAAAGAGTAACCTGAATTAAGTGGTGCCTAAGCACAATCCTTATGGGATCGATATCTGCTTTTCACTACAAGTTATGACCCGTATAATTGCAATTTTGAGCGTAAAACTAGTAGTTTATTTTGCAATCAACGTTAGCTACATCACACGCATGATGGTAATATGTGAGAGTTCCAAGGTAATTTAGCAAGTAGATTAAACATGGTGCGAGTTTTAGGAGATTTTCGGACGTTGTATAAGTTGGCTTGGCTAAGGCTAGGTTCTCGATGGACCAAGGACTTAGTGTGTGCTCAGATGGACGGACCATGGCTAATGTAGTTGACATGGGAAAGTATTGGATGGACCAGTGTGCTATTGGCTTGGATGACTCATCATCAACAGATAGAGATGAGGAGATCTTGGATGATGTGGCAGATAAGATCACAGTACATAAACATCAACTCTAAGAAATAAAGATCATGTGGAAGGATCATCTAAAGATAGAGGAGATCTTCGTGGATATGGATAGATCATTTCTAGATAGATGTAATCTTTTATCTTATTATTGTGACGTAGTTTAATCCTATTAGATAAAGTCTTAATTGGATGGCGATGTCATTCTATTAGTTAGTGTGATGTAATCTGATAAAGATAAGATTATGATCTTAGCTAGTAGGGTTTTATTAGGATTTTAATTTGGTCATCTAGAGGTGTCTATAAATAGCTCATTTGAGCCTCTCTTGAAATATGATGAGTGTGGGAGACACTTAGGTATTGAGAAAGTATTCCTTTTTATACTTTGAGGGAAGTAATAAAGGTTGGCTTTTTAGTTGTATCTCTTTCTCGTGTTCTTTTGTTGCCATAATTATTTAGTTCTTTCGTAGTTGTCTTGCAAGGGTATGAGAGTGAAACACTGTGAGGGTTATGAAGCGTTTAAGAATGAGTAGGTTGGTCGACATTCACAGGACAAGGTTAAATCTTGCTTTAACAGAGCTAGGCATATCAATGGGTTAGGCCGGGCTTGTTTCGGGATGGGCCAACCCGCAACCTGGCCCTCCAGTAGGCTGATCAGCCCATGGCCCGGGCTATGGCCTATCGAGTCATAGGTGTGTCAATCCGACCCAGCTCGCTATTTATTTTTTAAAGCAAAACAATTTCAAAACGATGTTGTTTCGGAAAAAATAGACAGATCACTGGTCGACCCAGGCAGACTATAGTCTGTTCGTGGCCCGCTCGTGAGACAAGTTCGTGCTTGAAGGAAAACCTTTGTAACACTTAGTATCATTGGTTTCCAAACTAAGCCTTCCCTTTTTACATATTTGGGACTACCCATAGCTACAAGAAAACTGAGGTTTAGAGACTACTTTCCTCTTATTAAGAAGATCCAAAGAAGGCTCAGAAGTTGGTGCAATTTGTCACTATTTGCCGCAGGGAGAGCACAATTGATTAAAACAATCTTAAACTCACTACATATGTACTGGTCCTCCCACTTTTTCTTTTGCAAAGGACTAATCAATTCTATTGAAAAGATGATGAGAAGGTTCTTATAGGCTAGAGGGAAAAAGGGGAAGTTGTAATCTAAGGTGGGATGGAAGGAAGTATATAGACCATTAATGAGGAGAACTTGACATCATTAGTATCTATACTAGTAACAAAGTTTTCTTAGGGAGTAGACTATAGAGACTAAAATTCCATGTGGCTAAGGTGGATGCACTCTTTCTTTCTAAAAGGTAAAAGCATATGGAAAACAAGGATTAGTACTACTTTCTCATAGTTCCTAGGGCAATTGATAAAGCTTAGGAATGAGTTGGGGAATTACTATAAATCCAAGATTGGTAATGGAAAAATTGCATCAATTTTTTTTGACAACTAGACTAAAGTTAGTCTTCTCTGTAATACTCCTACTATAACCTCTCTATATAGCAGATATTCTTTGATCTCTAAAGTAGAAGAGTGGATTAACTTCAACCATTAGCATAGTGTGTGCAACGAGTTAGAGGATCTCCTACCTAGCTATAATTTGAATCAATATAAGATTGACTAGTACTTATGGCTAAGCCATCCTTTTAGCAAATACACTAATTTCTATACCAGAGAATTCTTTAGAGAGAAAGGAAATATAATGACATGGTAGTGGGTGGTATGGAATAATTTTATACTACATAAAGTCTCATTCTTCATATGGCTTCTAATTAAAAGTAAAGTTCCCTCCCTAGACATGATGAACTTAGTTAATATCAGTAACACTAACTTTCTATACAAGAAGGAGCTTGAATCCACTAACCATTTATTCTTCAGATGTAGGATTTCATCTGAATTATGGAAAGCAATCCTTGACCTATATCAAATTGATATGTACGGGGAAAGCAATACTAAATTGTTGAGTTGGCTGCTTAATAATAGAGATACTTCAAATGGTTGATAGAGAAGTGGTAATAATTTCCTTTGGCTCTTCTATTTTCTACCTATGGAAAGAGAGGAATTGTTGATGTTTCAGAAGAACTTAAAGACCATTGGACTAATTGAAGAAATAATTAATTACATAGATAAAGGAACATGTCCTACTATATAAGAAATCTATAAGACGTAGCATCTATATGGTTCAATCTTGGAGTTTATAGAGAGGAGTCTCCAAGTTGACGAGAACCTAGGGTAAAAAAACTTTGCTCCCCCATATATCTAAACCCCATTCAATAGACACAGTGCTAGAAATTCCCTAAGAATCATTACTTTTTATTATGATCTACTTGTTTTATGTATGTTCCTTGTTTCATCTTCGGTGAATTAACTTCTTAGTTAGCTCTATAATTTTGTTCCTAAATAAAGTAAAACCTTTTACATAATGCCTTTCAATTTCATTTATTCACCTTTTCAAAAAAAAATTTTAATTCTTCTTAAGAATTTTTAGATTTATGGGGTGGGTGAGAGACAAACTAAAAGATGTTAATATTAATTAAATGGTCTATTTAAAACATAAAATTTAGTAATTATATGTGTATATATATATATAAATGAAAGATTTTTTCACATTTGATAAATTGGTAACTTACATCACCCTTTCCTTTTTAATATATATACCTTATATGAGATTAACATAGAAAAGAATGAAACATAATTTGCGCATATCATATTACTTTTAAAAATATATAAATCAACTTAGTTAAGATAAAAAATAAAAAATTTTAATAATGGATTACACCTAGAGTTTGACTTAAAATTTAATGGAAAAAGTCTAAATTGATCCCTTAACTTTAATGGTAGGTCTACGTTGGTCCTTAAACTTTCATCTTTGCTAATTTAACATTAAAAATTGTTAAAAGTTTCTCCTTAGATCCTTATTTCATTAACAAATGGAGTTTGAGATGTATGATCCGCTAAGTGACCACATGTCAAGTTCATGTAACTTTTTAATGTATAATTGTTATTTTACCCTTTAAAGCTAAATGATTGCATTTTGTTAGGAATATGATTGTTTTATTGTTTGCCAAAATGCAACTATGTTGAAATAAGTTGAGTGCATTTTGGTTTCAAGTAAATTATTTAGTCATCAACTAAAATGCGACCATTTAATAACAAGCAAATTAACCAAATTTTTTGCAACAAAACATTCTATATTTTGCAAACATATACACAATAATTGAAGAAGGGGAAGCTTCTCCATTTTGAAGTAGGCAAAGCTTAAGAGTGGAGGTCGCCTGCAATAGAGGATTGAGAGGTAAAGGTTTTTCTTTTCAAACTAGGCAAAGCTTAAACTTCTGTGTTTTGCATGTTCGTTTGCAATAGAGGAGTAAGAAGGAAGTAAATTAAGTCCTTTTCCTAATTTTGTGAAACTTTTAGGGATTTATGATCTATGATATTGGGTGTGTAATTTGATTTAACCTCTCATGCATTTATCCAAATAGTTCATTTTTAACTTAAGAATCTTTTGGACTATTGTTGGGAAGAATAATAGCACTTAATACAAAATCCTAAAACCAAGTAGGTGTATCTTTATGGTCCTTTTGGGTTTTCCTAAGTATAACTTGTAATGGCTTTTAGCTACTTTTTGAGAATCCTCTTAGCTATTGTTGGAAAGAGTAATGGCACTTAGTACAAAATCCTATAGCCAAGTAGGTGTCTTTGTGGTCTTTTAGTTGGATAACTTATAATGGTTTTTTGCTACTTCCTTCTGAGTTTGACTTTTTTTCTTTATTTTATTACTACCAATTTGTATGGCTTATCAGTTTGAATCAATTCTTCTTAACATGGACATCTTCATTCCAATGCTCCTTTTTGGACTTATACTTCTTATTATTCCTTTTTGTCCTCTTATTTTTTAAAATTAGCACCATTTAATCAACTATATTAACATTTCCTATCAAATTTACTTTGCTGATTCCATCTTCAGAATCACATAATAAACTTTTTAATTCAGGTAAAGGATGTTGAAGCAATAATTGACTTTTAACTTGCTCTATCCTTCATGAAGCCCCATCATAAGTAGTATAAGTATATTCCTTCCATTATACGATCCATTTGCTTCATAACACCGTAAATACATTATGGAAGTGGATCCAAATCAGCTAGCTCATCCTAAATCTACTTTGGCTCTATGTAATGTGTTGTTACACTAGCATTCTAGTTTATAAAGGAAGATAATCTGCAGCTGATCACTAGTAAGCTGTTACACTAGCATTCTATTGTGTAAAGAAAGTTATCCTCCTCTATTGTTGGTCCCTTGAGTATGTAATATAGATGAAAATTTAAATTAGATCCTTGGACATATAATTTAAAAACCATAAGATTACGATATAACTCAACTCTCTAGCTTGGCATTATACCAAGCCCAAGAATTTACTTGCTTAGCTTGAGATGACTACTTCAACTAAGTCTTTACTTGAATGTATAAAGTGTATCTTTAAATTTTATTTATAGCTAGGATGCTTTTATATGACACAAATTATTTGGTTGTCTAAATGTCACAAATTAAAATGGTGTTTGAAAGAATATAGGGGCATAATCGCATATATTTCAAAGAAGAAAAAAGAAAAAAACAACTACAATATATATTGATCCTTACTTAAAAAAGGCTAATTATTGCATATTGTAGTGCATAATAGAATGCATTTATCATTAAAAAAGGCCAAAATATATGTTGCCTTTTAGATTGAAATGATATTGATATATCTTTTCGTTCAATATTAGAGTGCATTAAGATGATATTTTGTTTTATATGTCTTGCTATATAACACATTTAATATCTTATTGACATTTAACTTATCATATCAAGATGTATAATCCCATTGAAAAGGAAATCTTTTCTACTATAGGACAAATTGATAGATATAATTCATTTCAATATGTTACTGATCACAAAATTTTAGTTCAAGGAATTGACTTAGGTAAATTATGTTGGTTTAGCATTATAGGAATTATAAAGTATAATTGGTATGAAAGTGTACTACAACCACCCACATAAACATGAAGAAGTTGGATTCGTTGGGATTGAAGATGATTCAAGAACAAATGATTTAATCTTAATTATTTTAAAATATGGCTGTGTGTAAGTTTATTTTGAGGGTAAGCATAAAGCAAAGAAAACATCAAAAGTAGATAATTGGATAATGGTGATGGTGATGGTAATATGGTTCCAAAAAACAATGAAGAATAATACAATAATTACAAAGAGGATGAATTGGTTATTTTAAGAGTGAGTAATGTAGATGATAAAGGAGAAAATATTGTGGTGGCATATAAGAATGATGAAAGTGGTACGTTTGTAGTCGAGGGTGTGTATATTGAAGTAAAAGGTTTGCATATTAAAATTGAGAGTGTGCAAAATAAAGATAAGGGTGTGTAATCTGAAGATGAGGGTGTGTGTACTAAAGTTAAAGTTGTGCAATCTGAAGTAGATAGTATGCCAATGATGAGTGTAATTTCCATCATATTTTAGGGCTTAATTTAAGATGTATTTAGTTATTAATTCAATCGTTTAGTAT
>JANQAP020000262.1:657323-667484 GCA_026874005.2 Erythroxylum coriaceum
ATCAAAACAATTTTAAGCACTTATAACCTATTCCAAATGACTATTTTACCCTTCCCATTGGTGAGGGGATGTTACAAGAGCGGCCTTTTTCCATCAGTCAAATCCAAAACCTTAGAGAGCATATCGAGAGATTTGAGGAAGGAGACGAAGGAACAGAGACACGGAGAAGAAGCTTGACACGAAGTACTTCCCGAAATAGGTGGTTTCCCACCGTCGCTGGCTCCACTAGTCCATTTTGATAGTATTTTCAGTCTTTATTCCAATTTTATTGATGTATAGAATTGGGATAATCGTTGAGAATAGTTAATGTTGAATGTCAATTTTTGTCTAAACTCACCTTCGGGATTTTGATCTTTGAGATTAATGAAGTTTAATTTATTATGTTTTCATTGAGTTATTTGTGATTCAATATCTGTGCTTAATAATTCGGTAATAAACTAAGATGGTGAACCGAGTGAATATCATCAGATTGGGCTAATGAGAGTTAGGTAGTTTGATAGATAAGAATTGAATCAAACTGGTAAAATGGTGTAACGAGAGATCGAGCATAGGTTTCTAGTAGGTTATTAGACAAATTCAGAACTAATTTAGATTTTGGGTAAATTGAAAATCGAGATATTACAATTCTATAATTTAAATTAGGGATTATAAATTAGGGTTAAAGATTATAACTCGAGAGAGAGTAATCCACCCTAGGACTGTCTAGACCCAGTAATTCGATAATTGCATAATGAATTAGATTTTTATTAAATTCATATTAAAACCTCCTTTCTCTCAATTGGTAGTTTCTAGGTTGATTCTGGATTTGGTTGTGCAAAATTGTTGTTTTGTTTATATTTTATGAGTTCAATTCTTGATATTGATTGTTTAATTGGTCAATTTTTGCATTAGTTGTTTATTTTGATTTATTGCAAAATTTAGTCAAGTCTTAGATTTTAGGATTAGATTAACCCTCCTCGTGGGAATGATACCTTAGGTATTATGTGAACGACCTGTGAGCTTGCGGCAATATCAAGGTTATAAATATTAAAAATTAGCATACGTAACCTAGCGATCAATGATTATTTAAGCCAAGGTTACTCTCCTTTGATAGTCTCTGCATACCCCTAAATGAATATCATTTAGTAAATAGTCTTATTACGCTTTTGGGATACATTTTACATATGGAAGCATATGATCTTTTGTATAATTACCCTTTAACTAGGACTAATTGGTAGATTTTATGATTATCTTTTTGGTGAAATAGGTATCACTTAGTGACTTTTTTTAATATAATATAATAATAAGGTGATAAGTCTATATTTATATGTTATTTGATGTCCATTTACTTGGTATTTCACATCTTTATTATATTTTCTATATGGATTTTATTATGTTTTTTGATGTTTTGCTCATTATCTTGTAGGTGATGAATTTGAAAGATAAATACAAAATTTAGTGCAACTTTCTCTATAATTGTCTAATTGATTATATTTAGAGACATTTAGTAAATAAGAAGATAGAAAAAACAACTTTGTAGAAGACTTTAAGAGTTGATTCAAACTCGAAGATGTTGAAAAGTATATAAGTCAGAGGAGCCAAGTATAATAGGAACTAAACTTGAAACTACATGCACCTATCTTCACAAAGTCTAAGGAGTTAATATACATTACCATACTAATGCTAGACATGAAGTAAACTGGCATCAATCTTGTCTTTAATTTACAGAGGTAAATAGTATAATACTAGTTCTAGTTATGAAACATATAAAGCGCAAGTTACATGGCAACCAATAAACAGTAAAAGAAGCAGTCAATCTTTAATATGTAATAAGCATTAGTTTTTAAAGATAAATTATGAGATTATGGGATTTTTAAACTTTAATTCATTCATATCTCTCAGAATAAGAAAATTAGGAATTAGTGATGGAAAATTACTAATAGAAACGATACCGACAGAAAATTAATTTTCGTCGGTAACATTGTCGGGAAAATTTTCATTTAGCGACGGTAACAATATCTATCCGTAAATATGGAGGGAAATTATCCCAGCAAAATTTTAAATGGACTTTATCCCAAGAGGAATTGTTAGCAAAATAAAAAAGTTTTGAGTTTCAATAAATTTTCATGGTAAATATCATCGTTTGCTTTGACTTCAGTGTTTTAAATGAAACAAAAACAACATCATTTGGTTTAACACCAAACGACGACGTTTTTGTTTACATTTAACCCACCCAAAAGACCTTTCTCCCTACGTCTTCTTCTTCGTTTTTCCTCTCTCCCCTGCGTTTTCTCAAGCATTTTTCCGCTCTCCGGTTTCTCTGTCGTGGACTCCTCTTTTGCTCATCGGCATTTATCTTCTCTAGCCACTGTCATTGTGTCCTTCAATGGAGGTATTCTTACTACCTTTCATCTCTATTATTTCGTGTGATGTTGGATGTATTTGGGTATTGAATAACAATCATTTATTTGGTTATTCATTAATTGGAAAACAATTTTAATGTATAAATGTTAGTGATGGAAGGAAAAAGACATGATTTTGGTTATGATGTTAGGATGAATTTCTGATGCATGTAAGGTGTTTGATGAATTGTCTATTATGTTGATGTTAAATGATGGGAGTGTTCTGCATATGGGAGTGTTCTGCGTAATTGAAATTGATAAAAATCTATTCCTTTAAGTGATGGGAGTATTATAACTTTGATACAAGTCTCTATAGGGTTGACACCTTTCCTCCCCCTATTTTTATTAATTAATCCTCACAAAAACAATAGTATATTCGGTGAGTTCAATCATGACAATTTTTATTCTTCTCCTTAATATAGCGGAGGTAATAATAGATTAATGTTATCTTGTTCTTCCACGTAAAGTATGCCTTAGGATCATTCCTACAATGAAAAAATGAATCTTCATCTTAATGATTCCTAAATTTCTTTATATTGTGTTTAATCTATTTTAATCTCTTTCATACCTCTCTTGACCTCTATAGAACCTTTTAGAATCTCTTACATACCTAGTTGGTATCTGTAGTATAAACCTATCCTTATTGTCAAACTAACTTTTTCCCATTTTCCTTGATATATAGAGCATGCCCTAAATAGGAGGGATTGATCGATGATGACTTTTTATGCAATAGGTTCACAACTCTACCATATCAAGAAAAGATAGAAAACAAATATGAAAGAAAAGGAACTATAAAGTCCTAATCTAAGAATGAAAGTTTGGGGATTGATTGCAGGATAGGGAAGGTGTTAGGCACCTAATCATGCTCATCTAAATAATTACCTAGGCTTATGAGAAATTTCACAGATTTAGGGAAAGATTAAAAAAAAAAAGGTAAGATTGGTAGGATGAAAATGTAAGATAATTTGATATACCTTTGATAACTTAAATTGTGTAATTTAATTTGTTATTAAATAATTGATTAATTGTTGATGAAAGACTAGTTTTATAAAGGTTTAAAGAGTATTTAAATTATTTAATTTTGATTATTATAATTGATAATAATTTTTTGTTAATTATATATATTTACAATTTTGATATATAAATATTAAAGAGAATTCACACTTTTTTATTTTTGAATAATTTACCCTTCTTTTTATATTGTTATTTTAAGTCAAATTCTCTTAACGATAGTTGTGTCGATTATCAAAATGAAAATTATAATTAGAATATTCTATAATATTCTGTATGGTTTTACGAATAGTTTAAACCAAGCAAGTCGGGATTGGTTTGATCTAGCAATATTTTTAACATTACTCCCACTAAAAGTCCACATATTTCTATTTCAAAATAAACAATATTATTTTCTGATTTGTTTGCTTTAATATATTAAAAATATAAAAACTATTGAATAAGTGTATTATATTAAATACGAAATATTCTTTTTCACATGCCCTATATTATGTTGAAGAGTGTCACTCATCCTTCTTTTTTGTAGTCTGAAGTTGTCCGTCCATCTAGGTAAGGGGTCCAACTAATGTCTACCATATGTATTGCTTTAATAACATGATTCTGATGTGTTTGGATTTTATGTGAATGCAAAGGAGGTCGTAATTTTGTGTTGTTTAGAATATTCTTATAATCATTGATGAGTTTTTATGTTCTTCTTTAATAGTCTAAGTATTTACTGTATATAGAATGAGTTTGAGATCTTGTGGATGATTTGAGGCATAACTAAGTTCCTAGGATGGTATATAGGCTGGAAACCCATGATGTAGCTCCCATGAGGCTTATCGGTGAAAATTTTCATGAGTCTAGGAGTCACAGTAAGAATTTGCTTTCTTGATTCACAACTATAAACAATACGACGTACTATAGTATTGAAATCAATTGTAGGTGATTAATTCAAATATGAATACTTTAACTTCAATGTAATTAATTCAAACTTAGTATTAACACAAGAAATTCATAGGTTTAATATACAAGACAGTTCTTTGCATAATAAATCCCTAGGATGGTATATAGGCTGGAAACACGTGATGCAGCTTCCTTAAGGCTTATCGGTGAAAAATTCCACGAGCCTAGGAGTCACAACAAGAACTTGCTTTCTTGATTCACAGATGTAAATAATGCCACGTACTATAGTATTGATGACAATTGTGGGTAATTAATTTGATTGATTAATACTTAGGGGATGTTATGTAAAGTTTAGATTTTCTGTAAACTTAGGGGAAATGAAGGATACTACTATGAAATCACTTTTTTAAATTAACAGTTTTATAGAAATGAGTAATGTTGATAGATCTTCGATGTATAAATGATTAACACCTGACGGTTTCATTAATCCTGAGTTTATTGAGGGAGTTAAAGCTTTTATTCATTATGCATATTCTCAACCTACATATATGGATGGCATAAAGATCAAATGTCTATGTAAAAAGTGAAAACATATTCATTTCCTTCATATTGATGAAGTGAATGGTCATTTACTAAGAAAAGGATTTGTTCCAAATTATTTTAGGTGGACACGACATAGGGAGCCATTAATTTGTAGTAGCTCAAGGGGTAATGAAGTATACTCATCAGTAAATGTGGATGAGTTTGAAGGGGGGATTGCATTTAGAATAAATAATATGGGTGCAACTGAAAATCCTTACATGCAAATGGTTTATGATGCAGCCGATATACCTTTCAGGAAAATATAGAAAATCTTGAAGAAGAATCAAACCTATATGCAAAACAATTTTTTGACTTATTACACTCAACTGACCAATAATTATGGCAAAATTGTGAGACAATGACTCAATTGTCTTCAATTGTTATTAAATATAAAGTCTGAAGGGCATATTTCTGATCATAGTTTTGATAAAATTATTAGATGGTATAATGAATCGTTGCCTCCTGGTCATATAATAGTTGATAGTTTTTACAATATGAAGAAACTTATTAAGGGTCTTGGTTTGCCTGTTGAAAAATTTGATTGTTGCAAATTAGGATGTATGTTGTAGTGGGGAGATGATATGGAATTATAAGAGTGTAAATTTTATGGTCATTCTAGGTTCAAGCCTAGAAAGCATTCTTTGAAACAAAAATTAGTACCCTGGAAGCAGATGTATTATTTCCTACTAACTCTGAGACTTCAAAGACTATATGCTTCTAATATTACTGCATCTTACATGGGATGGCATAATGAACACGAACAAGAAGATGGAATAATGAGTCATCCATGGGATGCACTGGCATAGAAATATTTCAATAACACCTATTATGAGTTTGCAGTTGAAAGTTGAAATGTTAGTTTGGGATTGTCGACGGATGGATTCCAACCTTTTGGTCAATCCGACCAATAATATTTATCATGGCCAATTATAATTACTCCTTATAATTTGCCTCCATAGATGTGTATAAATGAGGTATATATGTTCTTAACAGTGATTATGTCAGGGCCTACAAATCAAAAGCATAAAATTGATGTATTCTTACAACCATTAATATTTGAATTGCAACATCTTTGGGAATACAGTGTGGAGACATATGATGTATCTCAGAAACAAAATTTTGTGTTGAGAGTAGCATTGATGTGGATTGTTCGTGATTTTTCGGCATATGCTATGTTGTCTGGATGGTGCACAGCTGGGAAATTGGCTTGTTTTTATTGTGGCAATGATTCTTATGCATTTATCTTCCAAATGGTGGCAAAACATATTAGTTTGACAACCACAAGAAATTTCTTCCTCCATATCATTCATTTAGACGCAATAAACAAAAGTTCATTGAGAATAAGATGCTACAAACACCTCCTCCCCCTCATAAAGCTGGTGAAGAGCTATTGCAGGAGATTGATGAATTAGGGTTGTTGAAAGTTACAGAATTTGAAGTTGATGAAGTTAATACAAGCATTAGTAAAACTTTGATTGGAGAAAACTAAGAATCATTGGGATTTTGCCATATTGGGAAACTAATTTGATACATCATAATCTAGATGTGATGCATATTAAAAAAAACATTTTTGATAATTTGTTCAATACCATAATAAACATTGAAGGGCGGACAAAGGACAATGCAAAATCACAAGCTAATTTGAAACATTTTTGTAGAAGGAATGAGTTAGATAAAGATCTTCGCATTGGTAAATATCTGAAAGCGTGTTACACTTTGAACAAAAAATAAAAGGAAATATTGTGTGAAAGGTTGAAAAGTCTAAAGTTTCATGTTGGTTATGTTTTAAACTTGGCAAGGTGTGTGGATATAAGGAAGTATAAATTATTTGGGATGAAAAGCCGTGGTTGTCATGTGTTTATGCAAAGGCTAATTCTAATTGTATTTCTAGAGTTGTTACTGAATAAGGTTTGGGAAGTTATAACATAATTATGTTTGTTTTTCAAAAGTTCAACATCATTTGAAATAAAGTTGGCTGAAATGGAAGAATTTGAAAGGGAAATTCTAGTAATTTTGTGCAAATTAGAAGCGATTTTCCTCCAAACTTCTTTGATTGTATGGAGCATCTACCTGTGCATTTAGCACACGAGGCTAAACTTGCTGGTCTAGTTCAATATCGATGGATGTATCCGTTTGAGAAAGAAAAGTTCCCCATAATGACAATGGGGGGGAACGGGTGATGCTGATGGTAACTTATCTATTTTCATATATCCTGGACAAACATATGGATGTTCAACAAGAAGAATTTTAACAGAGGAAGAAGTAGAGGCTACCCATGGTTACATTTTATTGAACTGTCAAGAGGTTCAACCTTTCGTGCAGTAAGTTGAAACTGATTATTTGGGTTTTGAAATTTAGTGTTATTCATAACTAAAATACATAATAATGTTTTTAGATTATATGAGTAATGGTTATGCGAGCTAATGCCGGAGAAAACAAACGATGATATCAATAAAGAAGTTAGAAGACACTTTCCTTGATGGTTCAAGAAATATGTAAATTTCCACTTACAATTATTGAAATGATTGAATTATAAGATTAAAGTGTTCAAATGACATTATACTATTTAATATGATAATTTCTTTTATGTGGGCCTTAGAAAATCTAATAGAGAACAAGTTCATATGTGATATTGCCAAAGGAACTTTGTGAACTGTTAAATTGTATCCGGTGTATTTCGTTAATGGGTACAAATATTATACAGAATATCATGGTAATAATATGGGAACAATAAATAGTGGAGTTTGCATACAGGAAGAATTGATGGATTTCTATGGTAAAATTATTGAGATACTTGAAATTGAGTATTTTACATTGTCAATAAAGAAGAGTATGATATTTAAGTGTGACCGGTTTGATCCAACTCCTAATGTTGGTACAAAAGTGCATAACCGATACAATCTAGTTTAAATCAATCAATGAAGAAGATTTAGACAATTTGAACCTTTCGTCTTGGCAATGCAAGTGATCCAGGTGTATTATAGCCCTTTTTTCAGCTTACAATGAGATAAGTCAAATTGGTTGGCCGTTTGTAAAGTTAAACCTAGAAGTGTTTTTGGATCACATAGAAAAGGAGAATAAAGAATTGAAAGTGAAGCGTTTCAAGAAGATGTTTATTAAATAAATACATCTATTACATATGACGAAAATGAACCTTTGAATGATCCAAATAATGAATATGTTGAAATTTCATCTAGAAACGATGAGGAGTGCTAAAGATCTGATGATGAGCCTGAGTTTGATTCTAATTCTTTAGAAAAAGAAAATGATGATAATTTTAATTTACAATTAAGTGCTGATAGCGATTTATTTATGTTTGTAATAGAATATTATATTCAATAAATCAATTATTGAATCAACAATATATTGTTATGTATTGAATTGAAATTGTTATATTTCTGGAATATTAAATATGAATTTCAGGTTAAAATATGCCATCAAAGAGAAAATAGGATATGATGCAACCAAGGTTCAGACCACGATTTGGAGCCAGTTATTGTCCAAGTGAAGCAACACATTCTGTAGTTGCAACTGAATCAGATGTTGTACCTCTAGCTACTATACTCGTAGATGAGGTATCATCTTTCGCAACTACTATTAGACCATCCACTACCCATATTCTGACATAGATATCAAGGGTAAACGATGCAGATAAAAAAGGCAGCCTTCAGCTTAGAGCTTAGGGAGTTGATGGAAGAACTTACATCACAATTGTCAACATTATGTGAGTGAAAATACATGAAACACCATATGTTTATAATTAAGTTATAGCTTTAAATTTTAAAATGATATAAAATTAATTTTTTTATATTAGGTTGGTTCCGTTTAGACCGTGCTCAAGAAACATAACATCCAAATTCAAGGAGAAGATTGATCTTGAGGGTTATATATGGAAGAATATCTCTCAGGTGATAAAAGATTTTTATTATTAGGAGTTTGAGGTACAAAAAATATAATTTTTGTATTTTTAATTAATTTTTATACATTAATTAGATAAATATTGCAGGTTATAAGTACGTATCGTATGTTTTTCTTTTTTCAGAAATTTTTTTGAGATTTTGAATTTGACGCGGTTATTTATAAAGGATGGGGGAGACGAATTCGTACACGTTACAGAGACTTTGTTGGTGCGATACATAAGACTAGTGTATGACCTCTTTATATTTCTGAACAAATATGGAGTCGTTGGCAATAATATTAGACATCACTCGAGGCAGTGTCTATTTCAAAGCATAATTCTACCAACAGACGTAAACGATTGGGGGGAGAGAGTCTTCCCATACATATTGGAGGATATATTACCCACCACGAGGATTTAAAGAGACTTGTAAGTATCTACACTTTACACTTATATTCTGATTTTTTATTTTGATGTATTTCAATATAATTTGATGTGTGAATTTTGGAATGAAAATATGTGCTTTATGGAGAATGATAATGTTATAAATATCTGGTGCCATATATGGCTATGTTGTTAAGTTACTTTCTTTGTTCAACAGGGGGTAAATATCATAAAAATAGAGAAAATTTTATCGAAATTTTTGTAAATTGTAGTTCACTTATAACATTTTACTATGATGTAGGAAAAGTTTATAGGTAGCAAACCTACAACCCATCAGCTTTTTTTGCACACTCCCATTAAGAAGCATGATAGTGTAACCTTCACAATACTCGATGTAGGGAACTAAATGTATGTGAAATTTATGCTTTAATATTAATGCTAAATAATTATCACTTATTAACATAAGCATTGCCTTCTGATATAACAAAATATAAGAAAGCATTCAACGACAGTCTCAACAGTTTTAAGATGTCGATGAGAGTCAAACCTATCTTTATGCAGTGGGTGGTAGGATTGTCGTTAAAGGATATTTGGCTTAGATTCATTTTTGAACACATGTTATTCGCAATTCTCCACATCTAGTACAGCAACATCTAGTAGGTGGTCTGTATCCAATGAAGACTATGAGCTTCGGAGCACAGTACAGGCACTGGTAACTCAGTTGCAACAGCCGATGGAGTACATAGCCCAGCTCCCTAATGAGATGGATGGGTTAAAGGGGAAAAGCAGCACCTCATCGCAACATTCAAAGCATCTGCATTCACCAAATGAATAGCGTAGTTATAGTCACCAAATGAATAGTTGTTAAATACTTATTGTTGTGCAAAAAAATTTTTTATTATCAATTAAGATCATTTTTTATTTATATCATCGATCAACTTTTTGTTTTAACAAATTAAATGTAGAAACAAATCAAAATATTATCAACAGATAACTGATAACTGTATAAATTATACATCA
>JANQAP020000262.1:667584-679567 GCA_026874005.2 Erythroxylum coriaceum
AAATATTATCAACAGATAACTGATAACTGTATAAATTATACATCAATCATAAGATTATCAAATAAAATTAAATGCAAAGAAAAATTAAAAGAAAACAATATCAGTATATTTACCGACAGAAAACTAAAATATGTCGGTAAAATGTAATAAATTTACCGACAGATAACTAAGTTCCATCGGTATAGTTAGTCATAAATTTACAAACAAAATTGTCAAATTCGTCAGTAAATATATCGACGGAGAAGCCTTGTCTGTCTGTTGCTAAATTTACCGACCGGAATAAACATTTCGTCAAAAAATTTACCGACAGCATAAAATTATCGTCACTAAATATAGCAACAGAGCATAAAATATTCGTCAATATATTAGCGATGGAAAATATGTGCTTCGTCGGCAATTACTACCTACGGTTGTTCTCTGACGACTTGTTCCGTCGCTAAATTAGCTTACCGATGAAAAATCTACACATTTTGTC
The DNA here is from genome assembly GCA_026874005.2 of Erythroxylum coriaceum. Lineage (NCBI taxonomy): Eukaryota > Viridiplantae > Streptophyta > Magnoliopsida > Malpighiales > Erythroxylaceae > Erythroxylum > Erythroxylum coriaceum. Next base: position 668,060 of record JANQAP020000262.1, read on the forward strand.
GGTAATATTTGTTGCTAAACCCCATTTTTCTTATAGTGTCTAATTTTCTAATCCTACCTGTATGTATTTGTATATAATTGATCTAGGAGACTTCTTTTAGATTTTTGGCAAACTTCTATTAGACTTACTTATGTTAGACTTCTCTTAGATTTATAGCCTAACTTAAAGTGTTTTGAGGGTGATTTAACTAAAGCTTAGCCATCTTTAAGAGATTTATTTTAAATTTTTTGTTTTTTTTAATTGAAGGAAAGTTTTGATCAAGGATTGGAGAAGCAACATTCTTTTACTCTATAATCATATTTATTTTTTATGTTATGTTTTTTATTAAGTATAGAATCTAGAAACCTTAATTAGGGTTAATATTGTAACTTGTAAAGATTCATTCATATTGTGATTATTTCATTGATTAAGTTTATTCTCATTCATCTTTATTGTTAGATTTATGAAGGGCTATTATAGATTGAATCTTAACAATTATATAATGGGCTAACAGGTCAAGTATGATCTATGCACTAGGAGAATAAACACTTTAGTTCTAGAGAACAGAAGCATCCTAGAATTTAGTGATAACTATGTAGATTAACTATACTTAATAAGTTTTATTAGGTTAAAATATGCATCAACGAATGGAAGTTACTTAGTTAGATATACTCATATGTCTCAATAAAGGGCATGGATATATTAGGTTAATTGTTATTTTAACCTAAATAATTAATTTTGTATGACAGTTAGATATTTTATATAAGTGAAACCGAAATTTGTAATGATTTTTATTTAATTTATTTAATTATTTTATTTGCTTTATTTTAGTTACTTTATTAATTTAATAATCGCTCAAATTAATTCTCTTGTTTTGTTTAGTTTTCTTATTTAACTAAGATTAATAAGATTAGTACTAGTTATCTGTGAGATTGATACTTTTGAATCCACTAAAGAGGGAAGAGGGAAATCTAAAGCTTTCCTCTATGAGGTATAAGCATCTTCTAACCTATCAATACAAATTGTTAATATATCAAACAAGATGAAGATGATCTTGGATCATGAAATGAGCAACAGGGAAGTGTACTACCAATATGGCTAGTATGGCCACCTAGCCCATGCATGTATGAATCTTGAGTTACTTTTGAAATATAATAAGGATGCTAACTACATGGCTTCCTATAAAGGAAAGCAACTAATATATAACAAAACCTTTTCCATCACATATAATCTGGGTTAGAGGAATCACACAATCTTTTCATAGAAGAAGCGTGGAGTAGGTAGAGAGAGAAGATCTATGGGACCACCTAAGTTCCAAAATGAGCCTCAATTTCAATAACAACCACTATATAACAAAAGGATGCATGAGATGTTAAAACAATCATATCTTTTGTTGATGCTCAATTGAAATAAGTAATACAAACAAAGAGAGCAAACATTCAAGACTTAAATGATAAATTGGCAAAAGTAAGATAGACGACCAATGTAGCAATCTATAATTTCGAGGTACAAGTTAGTCAATTAGTTAAGTGGAAAGAGAAAGACATTAATGAAAGTTTTCAGCCAATATTGAGGTCAACCTTGAAGATCAAGTGTGTGCCATTATATTAAAGAGTGGCAAAACACTTGAACCTAATGTTACCAAAGCCGTTGACACAAATTATGTTAGAGTTAGGCTCATGTCATCGGAGCTTGAGCCTAATTAGGCTTTAGAGGTGACTCAAAGCATATCTAAACTACCAAACTATTAATTAGGTCAACCTAATCTGACTCGATCGATCAACTATCAAAGCTTCAATCTTACGTCACCACTTTGTTAGTCATCTTTATCTTTATCTTTTAGAGAACTCACCCAAAATTAGGAATAATGACATGTAGATCAAGCTCAGGCTATAACTTTTATAAAACTTGATTAGGCTTAAGAGACTTAACCCAAGCAACTTGGATTTAACTTGAGCCCAATCAGGCTTTAACTGAAATAAAGTCTAATCAAGCTGAGTTAAGTCTAGTTAGGTTGAATATGTCTAAAGGCTAACCTTTTTAGAGAAATATTAAATGGTTCAAATATCATTTAGGTCTGGTCAAACTCAAAAGCTAATCTTTTTAGAAATATATTAAATGTTCCAAATCCAAATAGGCAAAGTTAAGCCCAAAATTCTAGCCCTTTGGAAGTTTTTTTATTGACGCAAATACCTAAATGTTTTATTTATAAAATCACCTTCATTATCCTTGTCTTTTTCACTTTCAATATGAGAAGAAGTAAGGGGAGGAAAGTGATTGTGTAAAGAAAATATTTAGGTCTTTGCCTCAATCACAAAACTTTTAAAGGATTGGACATTTGGGCTTAACTTTACCCGATTGAAGTTTGGACTCGTTATCCTAAATGCAAATTGTTATTAAAGAAATGATGTAATTTTGTTTAAAAATTGTTTCTAATATGGTTAGGATTTGAGCTTCAAGTTGGTTGAACTGTGAAGGTCGAGTTTATCCTTCAAGTTTTTATACGTAAAAGTTTTAACTCAACACAAAATTCTATCAACTTGTTTTGAGCTTGTCGACTTTAGGTTAGACTAGGTCGGGCTCTAACTATTTTACCATCCTTACCCAAAATATTCCTCATTGCCATTTCTAGATTTGATATTTATAGTTTTTAATTCTTTATTCTTTATCTACAATATCATAATATGTATCACATAATAGAAGATACACTAAAATTGCAACTGATTATATTGATAATAAAGGAAATATAATAGATTAGAGGTTAAATTCTTATATCATGGTAAAATTATTATAGATAATAAATTCCTCATTAGGTTTTAAAATTAAATTTATGTTGCAAGAATTATACTAAAAATATGAACATTTTATTTATAAACGATTTAGGCCAACACCAATTGCCAAGTTGTTGACGGGCTTAAAAGATTAGGAGGAAAACAAACCATTTCAGGCTTTACATCACAGCCGTTACAAGCTCTTTGCAATCTTGCCCATATTACAGGTTCAAGATCTAAATTCTACCTGCAGAGGATCAGAGGTGATTCAATTGTAGACATCTACTTTTCAGGTTGTTAAAAGGTTAGGACGCGAAACACATAGTGAAAGGTTTCCAATGCATATGAAAATAAGCATGACAGGTAAACTTCATGTCAAGGGAACAACTAATTTGCATATCGTTTTACCAAGTCAACAATATTCCACATTCTAATCTCTCATAACTCATAAATGATTCCTCGGTTTTTATATTGCATAACCATCGGACCATTAGTGTTATGCTTTGTCACGACAAATTCCCCAACAATGAATGTCTTGTCCTTTATTCGCCACATGTCTAGACTCATCCAAAGGAATCTAAAGCGTGCGAGGATTCCAAAACCTCTTGAAATTGACTCTTAGTTTCCTTTATGAGATATTTCTCAAAGGCTCAGAAGTCACCCAAGAGTGTCCAACTAGTTTATGGGGACTTAAGAGCTTTCATATATTGGAGTCTTGAGTTTGAATCTCTATAAGGACTTCTTAAATTTTAAGTAAAAGGAGCTGGATTTGCTATGCGTTGGAGATTTAAATACTGTATTTTTTAAGTGATAGGAGTTGGGTTTGTTGTGCATAGAGGTTCAAATAATTGTTAGGGTGGAGTCCTCGATCATCAATTTGACAAGTGATTTAATTTACTTAAAATATATAGTTGAGGAGTTGTGGAAATTCGATAACTTATTTAATGCCTATCTAGAAGATAGTGATTACGAAATTAGGGTTAAATTATAGTGATTACAAGGGGGGGGAAAAACGAAGAATAAGAATAAAGCCCCATATTCCATTGTCACTTCTTCCATCTGTAGCTAATTGTTCCTTGGTGATTAAAGGAACCTGCATAGGCATTAAGCACTATAATTAAGGAAAAGAGACTAAGTTAGTGCCATTTCCGAATTCAATCCTTAATGAATTTTCCCAAAAGGTTCCATTGCCACTATCGCATAGATTTATAAACGAGCTGAACGTCAGAAATATATAAAAGAATAGGTCCAACGCATTAAGACTACACGAAGTTCTAGGGTTACTGTTATCTTTTTAAACTTGTGGGTATATCGTATATTCCAAGATCCATGTCTCCTCCATATGCAATGTAAAGCTCGTAAAAGAAAAGAAAAGAATAAACAACATCAAGTAGACATAGTTGCAGCTTTGTACTGAAACGCCCAGCCTTCTGCCTCAAGAATAACGACCCTTCATTCATAAGACAGATCTGACCTGAGGCAAATGGGTCATCCCGACAGTCCAATGTTCCCACGTGGGAACTTGTCTACATAAGACCAGAAGGCCCTGCTCCTAGAATGCTCGTAAAGTTTCTTTTAGATACATGGTATTTTGCCTTGAATTTACACGTTAATCGACACCAAATCTTCTATCATTTCCAACAGTTGACCCCAGGTCGAATAATACTTGGGGTATCTATCTCACTCTATGATTACCTCATCGAACTCATGGAAGTAATTATTGAATTTTCATTGTGGCACACTTCATTAATATGTTGAAGTGTTGAGACTGAATAATATTTAATTTGTACTAGATTTTTCTGATATGGTGGGACTATCCTTAAAAAAATAAAAAAGGTCCATCAACCTACATTATAAGTACTCTCAATATCATATATAAATATAGCTGGCTGCTTTGGTTGATGACTACAAGAAGGCCCTGAAAACTTGGTAAAATGAAAGTCGACTCTTTACCTCCCATCTTTCGCGACCAAAGCACAGCCGACCGTAATGTTGTTCTTGAAGAAACCCCGAAAGAAATCGAAGAAGATGATGATGTTGTACCTATAATAGATCTTGAGAGGCCAAACCCAGAAAAGATTGGAGAAGCTTGCAAAGATTGGGGACTGTTTCGTTTGGTCAACCATGGAGTTCCATTAACGCTTCTGACCCAGCTTCAAGACCATGCCAGAGATCTTTTTTCTCTCTCTTTTGAACGCAAACAATCGCTGCTCTCCACTCCACTGTCCTACTTCTGGGGCACACCTGCTTTAACCCCATCCGGTACGGCCCTATCTAGAGGCCCCCAAAACATGAACTGGGTGGAAGGTCTTAATGTTCCTCTTGGTCAACTATCTGAGCTCGAAGCAGGCGATCATACAAAGCTTGATTCTTTCAGGTAAAACTGTTACACTTTTTCTATTCTCCTTTTTTTGCTGTTACCTCATCGCTGTTGTGGGCCTTTGAGATTTTACCACGTTCTTGAGTGGCTAAAATTGACAGAGAAGAGACGTACTTGATTGGATGGACCGGAAAGTTCTCACTCGTCAGCATCACAAACTTTTTTCTTAGGCAATTTTTATTACAATAATGATGGTAGAAACATTCGCAGTACCTTAAACTATTCCTGTTCCCTTAAATATCAGTTTTACGTATACTTAGCAAAAGAAAAAATCTAATCAACTTGCCAATTTATTTGTTGGGTTTTAGAATAAATTCACAGCCATTTCCCACCCTTTCGGCTTTTCGCCACTCCCTACCAAAGCTCTCCCAATCACCACCTGAAACAGGCAATTTCTAAGGAAAAACGCAATTGGGCGTGCATGGTAAGGACTTACCATCCAATGTTAATCTTTCTAAATCTAACATGATAATTACCCAAAATCATTCTTTTATTCTAGAAAAAAAACAATGACTCGTTTGAAAAAACAATAGCGACTCTAGTCGATCTCCATCTAAGCTTGCACATTTTGTACTTTAGATTTGAAGTTCCATTATGAGTTCTTTTATCTGAGTTCGGAGTCCCTACTGACACTAAGCTTCATTATACTTAGATTCCGAGTTCCTCACATGTTCCTTCAATCCTCATCACTACTTTACACTTCAGGATACTTAAAGATGAAACTCCAATCCACTTGTGAAAGGCTGTAACATAGCATCAATTAAACAATTTACATGCTATTATGTATATTATACATATGTGAAATCTAACCTAACAAAATTTCATTGGTTCAAGTTGCTCTTTAAAAAAGTGTTATGTATATTATACATATATATACAGCCATTAAGGGAGGGAAGAGAGTCTAAGAATGTGAAGTTTTGAAGCATGTGCTGGATGCTTACTGTTGAATTACTTTTTGATCCTCTTTAGTCTACATAGTAAGATTTTAAGTATCTCCCCAAAATATTTAAAACATTTAAATTATCTACCTCTAAACTATCTACATTTTGGTGTCATTTTATTTTCTAATTTAAACATTTAAATCTTCTTTCTAATTTATGTCTTTTGACTTGCGACATGAATATCATTTTTAAAATTTTCAAGTTAAAAGTATTAATTAAACTTAAGTTTTAAATTAGATGTATGTATATAGATTCATATGTTTTTATTTGACGTCTTTTTGAAATTTTTTTCTATACTTTTCTCGATTAAGTGTTTCCTTCTTTATTATAAATTAAGACTATCATTATAAGATGATTTTAGTGGCAGACTCCTCACCATCGTTGTTGCCAAAAAGTAAATAGTTACCAAAAATGAAGACCCCCACAAAATGTTACTGCGACAATTATCGTTAATCGTCACAAAATATATACATTTAGCGACGATTTGAAAAAAATCCCAAAATATTTGACTTATAGCTACGAATTTTTAAATTGTCGCCAAAGTGAATTTGAAAAAGTGTCCCAAAATATTTGACTCATGACTACAAATTTTTAAATTATCGTCAAATTTTGACTTTTAACAATGTTTTTTAATTCGTCGCTAAAAAAAGTAATCATAAGTCCCTTCTCTCGAAGTGTGCCTTGCCTTCCCGGGTTAAAATTTGACAATCCCTTACCAAATGCAAATAATTGCGTTTTTCTTTAATGCTACTTTTAGGCAACAAATCAGAAACGGGTTATATGTTTTGCTTGTTCTTTTATACTATGAACTGTTCTGAAGGGTGTTTATGAACATGGGGTTTTCAATTATTCGTGATTGACTAGTCGACAAGAAGGTACCAGAAAATAGAGCAATTTTGTTCCTTGTCAATTGCGTCCCTTCTTCACGTGCTGTTTTCCTTGTGATGTCACTGCGATTTCCTTCTTTTGATGGGATGGTTTCCTAATAAAGTTGCACGCTTCTTGTTTGATTAATTGAATAGCATTCCGAAATTTATGCATCTGAGGATGAGATCCAGAATTTCTTCTCACTTAATTTAGAATGAAAAGTCAATGTAAGTAAGAGATGTGGCATTATTGGCAGAAGGTATTGAGAACAACTTCAATAGTATCAGGAATGCAACTTCATATATCTTGACTCTGTGTATAATAAGCTATCGTTTTTCAAATGACTCGTAAAGGTTGATAGCTGTCCTGCTTTATGATCTGTATCAGAGTTTTGCTTGAAGAATATGGAAGGCACCTAGTTCGAATTACCTCAAAAGTATTTGAAGTGATGTCTAAAAACCTCAATCTGAATCCGGAACAGACAAAGTCTTATCTATCAGAATCCACGGGGTTCATTCGAGTTTACAGGTATCCTCAATGCTCACTGGCTAGTGAAGAAGCATGGGGTATGGATGTACATACAGACAGCTCAGTGATTTCCATATTGAACCAAGACCAAGTTGGTGGACTTGAACTTCTCAAAGATGACAAATGGCTCAAAGTAAAACCAATCACTGATACATTAATTCTCAACCTTGGAGACATGATGCAGGTCTCTCTCTCTCTACTCTCTTTCTCTCTCTATATTTTCTATATACTCTTTGAGCTTAATACGTTTGTAAACCATGTTAGGCAATAAGCAATGACGAATACAAGAGCGTGAAGCACAGGGTGAAATTGAGCAAATGGGAAGAGCGACTGTCAATCTGTTATTTCGTATTCCCAGCGGAAGGGGGTGTGATTGAAAGCTCAAAGTACAAGCCTTTCACTTACAGTGATTTCCAAGCACAAGTCCAGCAGGATATAAAAACCCTGGGTTACAAGGTCGGGCTACAGAGGTTTAGACTCAGTGAGTCTGGCTAGGTTACGAAGTTTGGGGCTCTATTATTTTCTTTATCAAATGCAATCAGAAACGGCATGTATGAGTTTTTTCTTTTAACCAGTTGATTGCATTTTTAAGTAGTGCAGCTTATGTACTTCGTTTCTGGGTAATCAAGGATTATCTTCCTAGTAGGTCTTGTGTAGTTATTTTAAGCTATATATATCTTGATCTCAAATATAAGGAGGTTATCTTGGTAAATTGCTTATAGGCAAAACTGGTAATCGCAAGCATAATCTCTAGTACTACTATCTTACGGTAAAAGGAATAAACTTATCAACTACTTTAAGAAATTTTATAAAAACTTTTAAACCTTTAATATTTTTGAAAAAATTCTTTCAAATTTTTAGCTTTTTTAAAATTAGGATTCTTAAAAAATAATGATGAAACTTATAAACATTAGATGTGACTAATCAAATACTATCTATATAACATTGTAGTTGTTGCATGACCGATCTAGCGCAGGACATCGATACAAACTCAGGCTATGGTAGGTAAGGTTTGTCGTACGCATTTTCGACCCCAATAGAGTCTAGTGAGAGGATCCTTTTTTTCAGGCCTTAGTTCTTTGGTCGACAACTAGCCAAAGTTTCTACCAACTCTGGAAGGGGATTTGGAGATTTCCACAAATCAAAGTCTAGTTGCTTAAACTCGAATTTAGAATAATTAAATTCATGATAAATTAATTTATCATAATTATCTTAAATTATTAATTTAAATCAAATTTAATTCGTTTGAGTTAAGTTTAAAAGATGAGTTGGATTAATTGAGTTTAAAAGTCGAGTTGGATTATTATGTTAGTAATAACTGATTAATCTATTTATATTATATGTGTTTTATATTTATTTTATAACTGAAATTTAAGAATTGAAAACTAAAAATAATTTTTTATATAATTTTAAAGATTATGAAGTTTTTAAAAAATGTTTTAAACTATAAGGAGGTATACGTCCATTACCATCTAACTTATTTTCTTTTTTTTAATGAATAAAGATATATTAAGTTATAGCAAAAGTTATGACAAGATTACACCATTGAAATAAATACAGAGAAATTTGAGATCTCTAGTCTATCTCATACAGAGTTAGTGATAGGTTGTCAGGCTACCAAAAATAATTCCTATTCCTGAAACAACAAAAACTTGTAGTAGCGGTGAAACAGGATCGAACCATGAAGAGTTGTAACTATCAATTCCTTTCAATGAAAACAAATTAAATAAAGGGGGATTTGTGATTAAAGTTCAGATTGTGAATAAATCACAGAAAAATAAAGAAAACAATTAAAACAATTGCCGCAGAGAAAAGTTGCAAACAAGGGTATTGAAATTCAATTGAAAGCACAATTGTCATCTTGATTTCTAGAATTGATCATTGATAACTAAACATACTCTTTAGCCAATAAGTTGGTTATAAATGTTGAAGACGCTTCTAACAGAAAATTCTTCCTTAATATTAGTCGATCAATAGATGCTCATTAATCGATCCTAGCTAACAAACAACCTAAGAAGATGCTTCATTGAATTTAGCTTGTCAATGACATTAAGAATAATAAGAACCCAACTCTAACCAATAAATTTAACCGCGTGGTTTATTTAAATTAGATTATGAAATTCCTTTAGTGCTTCATCACTAAATTGCTACTAACATCAACTAGTAAAAGCAATTACGAACTATAACCAGTTAGTTAGCTTCCAGCTAATCTCAAATGCTATCACAAGGATCCTACTGTAACAACAATCAAGAAGAACCTTAAAAATAAATCTAGAAATTCATAAATATCAACAAGGAATTCACTTGAAGACCAAAATCTCACAACTTAGAAACCAATCTTGATTTTTCCTTCAATGTAAGAAGAATTAAGCTATCATGGTTGTAGAAAGAACAAAGTTGGAGTTCTTAAACATTCTTCTCCTAGAAAACTAGAAAAGATAATACAATAATGAATAAAAAACAAGAAAATATATATCCATCGCAGGCTGCTCCCTCCTCCTTTTATAACTTCAAGGTGCAAGATCCTCCTTCTTGATTTTTAGCTAATTTCTTTGATTTTTCTAAAAATATCTCCCTTTTATTTCCTTAACAGAATATTTTTTGCCAACTCAATCAAAACAATAAAATCTGCTCGATCTTATCCTGATCGACACAAGATAAGTTTCAAAATCAAGCTTCAGCAAATATTCTTACTAAGAAATACCCCCACATTAGCTCTTTGGACGTCCTCGTTCAAAACAGAGTTGGAAAACGATAAGGGACTTGACAAAAAAATTCAGAGACTTCCCAAGATAATCTCAAATCAACAAATCACTATTGGGTTTCCAAATGAACATAAGAATTGGACATGTAAGTAGATAAAACATCATCAATTGCATAGAAGATGTAAAAACCACAGTGAACAAGTTTTCTTGAAAGTTCCAGACCATTTGTACCACAAGGACTAACTCTCACAAGGATTTCGCTCTAACACTCACAAGTGTTTAGGCCAAAAGTGTTTAAACTCTCAATGTTCAAAACAATACAGCCACCAACCATAAGCTTGCACTTTTGTCCAACCTCCACCACTACATAATCACAAATAGAACAAGAATTAGAAGGTCTTGACAAAGGTTGTAATGGGTCTAGGTTTACAGGTAGGAAAATTTGAAGGAAAGAGGCTAAATTGAAGAGAATCATAGAGCATGCACACAAAATTTCTGCACATCCATACGCTGAAAATCAACCATATATCAAAACACAAGAGTTCACTTCCAAAAACTCGAGCAACATCTTTTAACCCATACTCTTTTACTTCAATTTTATTAGCTCAAATAAGACTTTCACCATAATATTGTTGCACTTTCTTCTTCATTTTATCTCTTTTTTTATCAGCAACTTTATTCATGTAGTACGAACTTTCCAACATCACAATAGTTCATAATTCACAAAAATTTTAAGTGAACTTCTTGCAATTAAAGATTTTTCAGCAAAAGTAAGTAGAAACAAGTATCACACACCATGGCCTCTTCAAATAAGGATAGGAAATAGGATAAACGGCTAAATTATGTAGGTTCAATCAAGAAAGAAAATAGGCTTTCATAGCTCAAAGGGGTTTAACTAAAGATTAATATACATGTAGGCTTTCTGGCTAGGTGGTTAAATCCTAATTGCCTTCATCATTTCCTTATTCTAAATGCAAAATTAATGTGGCCTTGGGAAGTACTTGATGCAAGTTCTAGAGGTAAACTACATGGCTGAACTAATCACGCATAAGAAGAAATCGTGAGATTACATATATGTAATCTCTAAAGGCTCAAAATCTCACCATGGGGTCATTAATTAGCTTTTGCCCGTAAGGTCTGTTTAATCAAAGAAACCACAAGTAGCTTACCCACTTGGCTCTATTAGCTTCGTCAAATGATGCAGATTTATGTACAAACATGTAAAACCTTATTATTATTTCAGAAAATCAACATAGACCGTTGCTTTAGAGATCACAATCCCAGAAGTGCAGGAAAAAAAATCAGATTGGTTTTTAATGGAAAATTAACACAAAAAC
>JANQAP020000262.1:791200-803446 GCA_026874005.2 Erythroxylum coriaceum
AAGATAAATTTCCTAGAATAATTATTTTACAATTAAAATTACGACGAGGTCAATTTGTATTTATGTATTATTCCTAAATTATTCCTAATTGTGATTCCATTAAGACGGATATAGATAAAATAGTAAAACTAGCGTATGTTATGTTTTTATAGTGAAGAAAGTGATTGATCTTATAAATTAAAGAATATTGAAACTTAAATAAATATGTGTGAGCTTATTAAAGAATAAGTTCACTGAACTAACTTGATTATGTGGATCCCAAATGTAATACACCTTTATATCTATGGATTTCCTTGTTATGATGGTTGTATAATTAATCTTTAAACTTGAAGTTTACTAAAAGTATCTCATGTGTGAATTATTATGTTTTGATGTTATTATGACCTATTCTAATTAAGACAACTCATATGGTATTAATTAGGTACAATATAAGCCATATGAAGATAATTGATTGGTCAACAAAGTACTCATCAGCCTAAAATAATTAGAGAGAATGTTCTAGCGTTCTCAAATAATAATGATTTAAGGAATTATCTGTCCAAAATGAATTGAAATTTGAAAATTATTTTCAAATATCAATTATAAATTAATTACTATCTAACAAGAATGAACATGATTGGATTTATAAGAGTAGACATTATATCCATACTCTATATCCAATTGGAACATTAGATGACAAAAGGATTAAATTATACATAATAACCATACATAGATAGGTTGAGTCAAACCACTTTGATGTTCCTAATATTTGGGTAGTTATGATATATTGCTAAATGTTAATCTTGATTGATGATTATAAATTGTTTAATGAAGAATTAAAGATAAACTAAAAGGAGTTTTAATTTGTATAATTTTAATTATAAATTAAAATTATAATTTATAATCATTACTAACATATTAGAAACCTAATGGGTCATATATAAAGAGTAGTTAATAAGAGAAAAATCAATTTAACTAAATTAGACTTTATTATAAAATTTAAGAAACTTTAGGGATCAAATATAAGATGTTTGATTTTATTAAAATTAAATTGTAATTATAATTATAGTTTGACTTTAGTTATAATTAGGAGATTTAATTTAATTGAGAAATAAAAAACCATAGTGCTTTTTTTAATAAGAAATAAGTATAATGGAGCTATCACTCTTATTTTTCCATCGCAAACATTGAGTTCTTCTTTGTTTTATAGATACTATTAAAGGATGAATTTTTGAACAGCTCATGATTGACACCTTATAAAAAAAGTTCTTGTAGGAATCCAAATAAGGTATAATTCAATTAGCTTTTATGATTTATGTGTTCAAATTATTTAATTATTGAGATCTGAGAAACTACAAAATTTTACTTTTTTGCTACACCCATGATTAAATTATGATTAGTTTTCCAATAGTGATATTAGAGCTTCTTTTAATTCTTCAACTTAATTAAATTGCTTACTTGTTAATGATTTGATAAAAATTAAGGCTCACAAATATCAATTAAGGCTTTTGTATTCAATCTAATTGATTCCTTCAAATTAGTTTTTCTAGAAAGTTAAATATGCTTCTAAAAAACCCACCTTTTTAATTAGGTTTTATAAAAATCTAGCCATGTTTATTCATTGCTTCTGAAAGCATAAAATCAGCTGGCTTTTTTTTTTTCTAGTTTTCTACTTCTAAAAACCTGGAAATTGCCATACCTTATTTTGTGTTTGAAAATAAAATTGCATGCTCAAATTAGTGTAAAATCTGAATATTGTTCTAGAATTTTGATTGTGGTTTATGAAAAAACATTGAAGCATGTCCTAGCTTAGTTTATGAGTTTATTACATTTTCTGGAGATGTTAATTTATATGTGCAATTATATTTGGTCTAAATTAGTGGCAGGATATGCTAGGCATTACCTATGGTGAGCTTCCACCAATAGCAGATATGATCACTAGTGATGGAGCTACTAGGGTGATAGTCGCCTAGAAACAATGACACCTAAAGAATTGGTAGCCAACTAAATTTAATTAGGTAGATAACTTTCTTAAACTGCTAAATATGCTCAAGACTGTAGAGGGGTGCCTTAAGAAGTTACCTAGTCCTATTCTTAATGTGGATTCTTCCAAGAGTGAGAAAAAGGGTTCTGAAAAGAATAATAACAAGAAATAGAAGGCTTCTCCTAGAGTAGAAAGGCTAAAAGCTGGTGTTAAGAAGAAAAACAATGATAACGACATATGTTTTCATTATTATGGAATCGATGGACATCGGAGGAGCAATTGCAAAGCTTATCTTGCTAGCATGGTAGATAAGAAGTTTAATATAACTGTATATTCATGCATGTTTATGATTAAGATTAATCTTTCTACTTTTGTTCCATATTTTTAAGTATTAGATACTGGATGTGGTTCTAATATTTGATATAAGATGCGGATGTTAACAAGGAGTAGATTATTGAGGAAAGGTTAAGTGGATCTATGAGTTGGCAATAGAACAAAAGTTGGCACATTAGTTGTAGGAACTTGCTGAATTAGAACTAGATAATTGTTATTATGCTCCAATTTTTACTAGAAACATCATTTCTATTTCTTATTTATATTTGAATGGATTTATCTTAATTATTACGGATAAAATTTGTTCATTTTATAAAGTTGATGTTTATTATAGATCTAGATTACAAATGATTTGTATAAATTAGATCTTAAAAAGCTGTTCCTTAACATAAATAATAAGAAAAGAAAGTTAAGTGACCAAAATCCATCTTATTTATGGAATTGTAGGTTAAGTCATCTCAACAAAACTAGAATCACAAAGTTATATAAGGAAGGATATTTGGATCCTTTTGATTATGGCCAAAATACCATTTATTGGAAAGAGAGAGCGTGTTAATAAGTAACTAAAGCTCATATATTTAGATGTATATGGAACTATATCCACTTGCATTAGCATTCAAGACTCAGATTTTATTATATTATTCAGATGATCATTCAAGATATGGTTATGTGTACTTAATGAAACAAAATTCTAAATCATTGAAAAGTTTAAAGAATTTATACTTGAGATCCAAAAATAAACTAGCAAAAGTATTAAAACACTTAGATCTTGTTCAGTTGGTGAGTACTTAGACTATGAGTTTCTTAGTTACTTAAGAGAGAATAAGATTCTCTCACAATAGACTCCTCTTGGAAATCCACAACAAAATGGAGTGTCATAGAAGAGAAATCATACTCTATTAAATATAGTACATTATATAATAAGTCATGTACTCCTTTCGTATCCTTTCAGGGAAATGCCTTTGTTATTGCTACTTACCTTCTAAATATAGTTCCATCCAAATCAATTGATAAGACACCACGTGAGATGTAGAATGATAGTAGACCTAAGTTATCACACCTAAAGATATGGGGATGTGATGTTTATATGAAGCATACAACATCTGACGAACTTTAAACTAAATAAGATAATTACAAATTTGTGAGGTATCTGAAAGAGAGTATTCGATATCAATTTACCATCCTTTTGAGCAAAAGGTGATATGATACATTCCTAAAAAGAGAATTTATTCTTAAGGAAAGTAGTATGAGTGAGATAAAACATAGAGAAGTTCAAGAGCTACAAATTCATAACCATATGGAATAGGAACCTCAAGTTGATAGATATACTATACAATAAAAGGTTCAAGAGACACAAAGTCCATGACACACTAGTAGGATATGTCATCTCCCAATTAGAACATATTTATATATTAATAAAGGGAAAGACAATGTATTGCTCATAGATAATGAGGTTACTAATTTTGAAGAAGCAATGTCAGACATTGATTCTTTAAAATGACATGAAGCCATAAGATCTAAAATAACATCCATGTATGCTAACTAAGTATAAAATTTGGCAGATGCTCTTAATGGTATTGTACTTGTAAGAAGCAAAGAGAAAAACTTATATAGATAGCAACATACTCACGTACAAAGCAAGGATAGTGGCTAAATGTTACAAAAAAAAGGAAATTGATTTTTATGAAACCTTTTCACTAGTAGTGATAAGATCTCATCTTGACATATTATTTGATATTATCTCCTTTTTTAAAATTTATTTTTGTGCTTAAATGTTAAAATTAATGTTTGTGTTGTTTTAGGAGATGAAGAGTAGAGACTGCATCAAATTGGGACATTATTGGTGATAATTAAAAAATTTTGGATGAAGTGGATAAAATTGATCACTTAAAGAGTTGAAGTTTGACCGAAAGATTTTACCTTGACTGAAAGACTTTGCCTTATCCTTATCATATAGGAATTTGAATTTATTTTAGATAGACATCTTTATAAGTTAGATTTAAATTAGGATTAGATTAGAAAATAAAAGGGACGCTCCTCAAAACAGAAAGATGTTCTCGCTTCTTACATTTTTTTTGCAATTCTTTATCTTTCTTCTATTTTTGTTATTGGAGCAAAAGCCATGTGTGGCTAAACTCATCGTTCTGATTCAAGGGGATTCGATATTCTAGTTGTAACCTTTTGAGGTTTTGTGTTCTTAACTTTTATTCATGTTTTAATTCAAGTATTTCTGGATTTGAGTTCTCATATTTCATAAATGATTAATATTTGATTAATAAGATAATTTAATTTAATATTGATTATTCTATTACTATCCAGGAATGAAATGATCTGTAATTGTCATGAAGGATTGATACAAGCAACAAATAGGTTATTTATGAATTTCCATATTTAACTTATGATAAATAAGAAAACTAAATTGAATAGTTGCAGCTGTTTCGATTATTTAATTTAAGGTTTAGTCTTTTTCACGAAACTTATTGCTATCATTTATTTGATATGGATTGCTATCACACCCAATCAATGGATGATAAGTTTTGGTTTAGAAGCTAGTTTTGAACCAATTAATTTAATAAAATTTGAGACTTATTATAACTATCCTAATATGTTTCGGACTAACTTTTTAAATCATGAATTGAACCAATGATCAATGTTACAATTAGATGAGATCTTTCTTTTGAATCGGAGTTTGGTAATCTTGACTTTCTCACTTTTATATTTAGTTGATTTAATTTGATTTCTTATTAATTTTAGTTAATCAGTTACTTAAATAAAACTTATTACTTGAAATTAAGAAACTAGTGTTTAGTTCTAACAGGCCCCTATCCTGTAATGACTAGGCGAGCTGCCTAATACTCCACGGTGGCTCTCCAGTCAATATCCAAGTTGGCTTAAAAGTTCTTGTGAAGCTAAGCCTATTACCCTTGTTAAGGAAATGCTTCAATTCATAATAAGAAATGTAAACAACGAAGTTCTTTTTTCAATTTATTAAAAAATTTCGCCAGCACAACGACTATATTTTGACATCCCAAAAATTTCAAAGTCCCTGTAAAAGTTCAAAACACTTCTATTATCACATCAATTTCTTAACTCCAAATTGTGGACTTCAAATCCACTCACATATAGTCTCAAATAGTTACATCAATAAACTTTGAAAAGCTAAAACAAAGTCATGTATTCCATTTAAAAACCTTTATAAACATCCATTCTTTATACAAATGTACTTTCCAAAACATGTTCAAAGATATGCAATAGTTCTAAAAATATGTACAAGGCAAAAATGCCTACACAGCAACACTTGACGAAGTTGACTACTCGCGAAGTGGAGTCCCTATTACTGAAGCCCCTAAGTGTGCACCTAGGAGGTTTTATTTAAAAACAGAAATTAAAAGGTGAGTTAAACGAGCTTAATGAGTATTATTGGTTTCAAATAAAAACATCTATACAAATATTAACCTCCATAAAAGAAAACAATTTCTTTTCTTTTCAAGTAATAACCAATGTTCTTACAAAACACATTATTTTCTTTTTATAAGATTAATGCATATGTAAAACAAAATATATAAATTTTTTTGAGATCAAGTTCCACTTTTCTTGTAAATTATACAACGATAGCAATCAATACTTCCATGAACTTTCTTTTTAAAACATAGCCTGCCACTAATTTTCTTTGCCATATGGTACCCTTAGGTGTAAGGCCACGAAGCTGGTTTTGCATAGCTTACGTGTGCCTGGTTAACCTCTATATACCGATTGTTATGAAGCTGGTTCTGCATCGCTTACCTATAACGATGCTAGCACTACATATAAATCAGTGGTTACGGAGCTGGTTCTGCATCGCTTACCCATAACAATGCTAGAACAATATATACTCCACACGTGCAGAAGGTGACTCACAAGACATACTGACAGACACAACACCACCCATGTTAGTGACATACGCCCCCCAAACATCGTCATACACATTAAGACGTACTCTGATCGATATAATCGTATGTATAAAGACTTACATCATACCATAGGCTAAATCATAATTAATACATAAACGCCCCTCATTTCAATACCAGTTCAAAATGTATTCAAAATCCATTTCTATGCCAATTCAAAGAATATGCAAATTCCAATCCAATGCCAATTCAAAGCGTGTGTACATCTCATTAGTTTCCAAGTTCATTCAAAACTCAATTCAATGCTAAATCAAAGCATATGTAAATCTCACGAAGAATAACTTTTAAATTCAAGTGGTAGCACCAATGGAATTATTCATAAACATACATTTCATAGTAAGGTAAAAACCATCTTAACAAATCAATTTAAATACACACTCACTATTTTTTGTTTATCATAAACCACCCTTACGTGTTCGGTGCTTTTACTTTATTAGTCCCGAGTCTACAGTGATGAAAAAACTTTATTGTCTTACTCAGCTATGAGAGAGACCCCTGAAGGGTTCCTAAAACCTGCCAAGTACATCTATAACTTACTACCTTGTTTTACATATTTTATGACAAAGGGCTTAGCCAAATCTTAGCATTTTGTAGGATTAAAATTTTGCTTCTTTTCATTCAACCATTGAACAACTTCTATGATTTATAAATGCTGTCTTCTTTCCATTTAAATAACGTACATAGCATATACCTACTGTTTTCCTTACATTGAACCATTGAACTATATATAATATACAAGTTGCCATTGAACAACTATTAAGCCATATATATAGCATATACATTCTGCCAATTAATATTCATTGAATAACATACATAAGATATGGGTATACATGTTGTTTTCCTCTCCATTTACTATGTTGTTTTTGTCTTCATTTAACCATGCCTCCACTTGTTCCTTAATGTTCACACATCAAACGTTCCAATTAGATTTTGAAGCCTTCTAGACATTTGTTCCCTTATGTCTCTAGTTTTCATATCATCAAAAATAATGCCATTTCAACTTCTAAATTATGAAACATGTACCAAAAATCACAAGTTACTTTAAGATAGGGATAGTATCAGGTTACCATAATCAATCTCAATTTTCAATATCATTCAGTTAGAATTAGGTCTAGGTCTAGGTCTCTTCTAGATTTTTTTAGTAGTCTCTTCTACATATTTTTAGTACTATGTCTTGGGTTTCATTTACAGTTAGAATCACCCAATTTGGAGTTATGTAGACTAAGTTATGGCCAAAACACTTGAACTGTTCAAGGAAACTAAGATTCCTAATACAGAATTTCACTAAACATAGTTAGGAAAACTTACCACTTTCTTCAAATTATGCTCAACCATTCACACAATCCATAAGGAAATTCATGTTTCTAGTTTAAGCATTCACGTGACTAGCTAAAGAGGATGGAAAAGAGTGGTTTAAAATACCTAAAATCAGATGGTAGTGTGCTGTCCATTCTTTTTTTTGAACACAGCTGGCATTGATGAAGATGTCTACAGTTCCTAACTTAAACACCAAGCTAAATTTATATCCTAAAGGCAGTAACTTGGAAGACCTATGCATGAAGGGAGTAGCTACAACTATTCTTCAACAATTTTGGTCTAAAGGAGAGCTGAAACTTCAGTGGAATAAAGGTGGAGCAGCTCCTCCATCATTTTGGTACATGTTACATATTGAAGAGGGCTATCCACATGTTGCAAAGTTTACTTCCAAAAGCTATCCACTACTTTAATTCTCACCATCTTTATTTAATTAAGCCACTAACTTGTAGTATCATCCACAACAATTCTTATCTCCCATATATAACAAGTTGCTTTGATTTTGTCACACTAAAATGTCACACGTCCATACCATATATTGGCCTTACACGTCCACACCATATATTGGCCTTACTTGTAACAAATTTTATGTCCCTTACATATACTCCTTCATAAATGTGACATAATAAGGTTTTCATGCATTCTTGTTCCAAAATAATAAGAACTTCTTCATGTATATGACAACTGCCACTTAAGGTTCATTGACATGTACATGTATTATTTCTTGTCCAAAATAATTAAATGGCTTAAGAAAAATCAGTCCAATTTCGATAGAAATTTCATATCCACTTAATAACATGTTACACCTAAGTATATCAACATATAAGTTGGATCAATTTACTTTAAATATCCATAAATATGACTGATTCTTATGTCCTTATGTTTTAGGCCAAGAATGCTTCAAATTTACTCCATAATAATTTAAACCAAATTCAATCTTGATCTATCATAAATCCATTTGATTGAATTTATTTTTGACCCATTTCCATACCAGTCAACTCCAATATTTTTTTACTATCATTTTGACTTTATTACTTGTCATTCAAGGTTTGGCTCCTAATTCACCTTTTAGTGAAAATAAAATTTACATTAGCCCGAAAACATCATTCACATGAAATAAAATTTTATAGACACGTGAAAAGAAAAGTTTGGGGTTTTATAATCACCCCTCCTTACAAAAAATTTCATCCTCGAAATTTAACCAAACATACAATGACATGCTCAAAATAAATGGGGATATAACCCACGCATTTGGTGCTCAGGCTCCCCTGTAGCTTCTTCTACTACGTGATTTCTCAACAACACTTTAACTAAAGGAAAAATCTTATTACATAGAAACTGGTCTCTACAGTCAAGAATTTACATCGGTTCTTCTTCGAAAGTCAAATCTTCCTTTAAATTCAGTGGTTGCTCTATGATTACATGAGATGGATTAGCTAAATATTTGTGAAGCATAGACACATGGAAGACATTGTGAATCCTTGCAAGTTCATCTGGTAACTTCAATCGATATGCCACTGATCCAATCCTTTTAGTAACTTCATACGGTCCCATGTAACGCGGACTTAATTTATCACGTTTCCCAAATCTCAATATGCCTTTCCAAAGGGAAATCTTAAGAAATACCTTATCTCCAAGTTCAAATGCAAGATCCCTACAGCGATTATCCACATAGTTTTTCTGTCTATCCTGAGCTATCTTTAATCTGTCCCGAATAATTTGAACTTTATCTGTTGTTACCTGCATAAGTTTAGGACCTATCAGTTTCCTTTCACCTACCTCATCCTAACATACTAGAGTTCTACATTTTCTTCCATAAAGCACCTCATAAGGGGCCATGCCAATGCCTGCCTAATAACTGTTATTATAGGCAAACTCTATTAGTGGTAGGTGTGTGTCCCAACTCCTCTTGAACTCCATGACACAGGATCTAAGCATATCCTCAAGTGTCTAAATTGTTCTCGCTGACTGACCATCCGTCTGAGAGTGAAAGGCAATGCTAAACTTTAAACGTGTACTTAAAGCTTTTTATAGGTTAGGCCAAAATCTTGATGTAAACCTAGGGTCACAGTCTGAAATAATAGAAATTGGCATATCATGGATTCTTACTATCTCATCCATATACAACTGGGCTAACTTGTTCAAAGGATAATCATTCTTAATTAGAAGGAAATGTGCAGAATTTGTTAACCTGTCCACTATCACCAATGTAGCATCGTACCCTTTTTGACTTCGTGGAAGTCCTACAACGAAATCCATAGTAATCTTCTTCCACTTCCATGAAATTAATCCCACAGACTTTTGATGTTCTGCTTTTACTTGCTAATAGGTTAGACACTTAGAAACGAACTACGCTATTTCCTTTTTCATCCCTTTCCATCAATAGTGTTCTTTAAGAGTGCGGTACATTTTTGTGCTACCCAGATGTGTAGTGTAAGTTAAGGAATAAGCTTCCTCTAAGATCTCTTTCTTTAATTCTTCTACATTCGACACACATAATCGTTGCCCCCTAACCATTGTACCATCTTCTTTAATAGTAAGATCCATTCTCTCCCTAGTCTCAACTTTTGTCTTCAATTTCATCAACTACGGATCTTGTTTTTGTCTTTCTCTAATATGATCTACCAAGATAGGATGGACGTGAAAGGTAGCAATTAATGTTGCTGAATTTGTCATATCCAATTTCACTCCTAGAGTCCTTATTTTCACAAGAAGTGGAAGATATATCGTCTTCATTTGTACTATCAAACTGGTAGGTCTCCTTTTTAAGGCATCTTCCACTACATTAGCTTTTCCAAGATGATACTTTACAGTCATAATCTTTTATAAACTCTAACCACCGCCTCTGCCTCATGTTCAATTCCTTTCGAGTAAACAAATATTGCAGATTCTTGTGATCCGTGAAAATCCTACAAGGAACACCATACAAATAATGCCTTCATATTCTTAATGCAAAAACTACTGCTACCAATTCTTAATTATGGGTGGGATAGTTTTGTTTATGCTTCTTCAATTGCCTAGAAGCATAGGCTATAACCTTTTTGCATAAGTACACACCCTAATCCCTGTCTTAAGGCATCACTATACACTACAAATCTATCAGTCCCGTTGGTAATGTGAGTACAAAAGCTGTTGTCAACCTTTCTTTCAATTCATCAAAACTTCATTGATAAACATCTGACCACTCAAACTTCTCTTTTTGCATCAACTTGGTCAGTGGACTTGCTATTATGGAAAATCCTTCAACTAATTTCCTATAATAGCCTACCAATCCAAGAAAACTCTTGACTTCTATCACAGTGGTGGGAGGTCTCCAATTAGTAACAATTTCAATCTTTTGGGGATCCATATAACACCCCACATCTATATGGCACATTCCTGACATCCCGAGGACATTCAGGAACATACCTTATGAAAGTGGCATGTTAGAGCAATACATACACTTATATGGCATCATACATAACATAATTAATTAAAAGATCAACTCCTCATTCCATTTATAAAACATAGTTACACTGTTGCATTTCACTACATAAACCATATATACAGTATCAAAACATATAAGAGTTTTCTACTCTTTACAACATATTCTACATGAAATGAGGACTAAACAAAAATACTCTATCTAAACTCCTCAATATCAGCTGATCGACTTTTGAGCCATTCTTGAGTCCAAAATTGACAGTACTAGACTTCTACTAGTCTGCCTTAGGAACTATGTCTCCCTTGAACCTGAAAAATCAACATTTGCAATTTTGATGAGTTTTGCAAACTCAGTGAACGAACCATCCTCGATGTGCTCACTCATATCAAACACAAAGACAATTCAAATTTCAATTCACAAATAGATCATATAATTAAATATTGCATATCATTTCACATTTCATCATGCTTTACAAATACAATTTGTATACACTATTTCACATTTCTATTTCAGAACAGTCCAAACAATTCATTTCAATCATTCATTTTTATACATATCCAATTATATATGGAAATGCACATGTGACTCCATTTTCATTGTTACTTTATTGTGATCGAGCATCTTTTTATTGTCCCATATCTGTGGTAGATATCGAGCTCATTAATAACTATCCCGTACCTATTGTGGATACCAGGCTCATTATAATACTAAGCCGGTGGCTTTTTATGTGCATTTCTAAGCTTTAAGATCTTTTTCACTGGTCATAACTCCTTTATCTGATCATGCAAATCAATGCGATGAAATGCATCATTTCCCATTATATGCAATCAATTACTTTCATATGTTACACATAGTCATTTTCACATATTCATCGGATTTAAGTCCGACATTTAACATTTTGCTGAGTACATATATTTCTTTCAGATTCACATTCAATTATGGAACCCTTCTAATAAAATCTCAATTATCAAACTCCTCCGACCATAAATGTCTGGAATTATCTCAATCTCATCAATAACAATTCAATAGCTGAAATTTAAATTCAAATAGTAGCACCTTGTTTTACAAAACCTGCCAAGTACATCCATAACTTACTTTGACAAAGGGCTTAGCCAAAATCTTAGCATTTTGTAAGATTAAAATTTTGCTTTCTTTTCGTTCAACCATTGAACAACTTCTATGATTTATATGTTGGAGTTATGTAAATATAGTGCCCTAGAAAGCAAGTGTATTTACTTATAACTTAATTTTCTTCCAGTTACTTT
>JANQAP020000262.1:857662-870550 GCA_026874005.2 Erythroxylum coriaceum
TTGAAGTCAAATACCGAAATTATTTAATTTTAAAAAAGTAGAATCAGATTAAGATATACGATTCGATTGAACTGCCTGACAATGTTTGGCAATGACGCGAAAACAATACATTAGAGTAAAATTTTGTACTTACTATACTGTTTTTGTCTGTCAAGACATTAGAAGAAAAAGCATAGAGATGCTAGAATGCAAAGTGGAAACAGTGAGAATTCAATTTCAAAAGAGTAAATTAATTGAAATGCATATAATATAATTTGGTCCAAGTAAATATCACATCAATCTTAGCAAACGACCCATCAGGAGAAGATATCACATCAATCCCAGCAAACGACACATCAGGAGAAGACTTTTTTTTGAAGATCCATCAGGAGAAGACTTAGTGCTTAGTTAATATAATAAAGTAATTTTCAGTTTTCACGTGAATCTCTTCTGCAAAGAGTTATACCAAAATCACTTTTTCGCAATATTATTTTGACTTAAACAGGTGTAGTGTCACCTCATATCCCCTTTCTTTGTCTCTCCATGCACATGAAAACCATATTCTTATTGTAACGATGATTGATACTTACTAATTATAATGTCACTTCATTCTTTTCTAATTCCACGTTTGAGGTTTTATGTCCACGGCCGAATATTCCGTAGTTAAAGATAATTTCAATCGATACCAAACCTCGTTCGAGTATCAGTATAAAATTATTTATAAGCAGAAGAAATATACAAAATACAATTACCAGTTTATTTAAACTCTACTGAAATTTGTTGATTTTGCTCAAATGTTTGAGTTAGAATACCCAATTTTCATATTTCAGAAATTTACTTTTTCTATTTTTTGTTACATTGGTATTTTAATTGAATTGTTTGAGTTTGTTTTTAATTTGTACATTCTAATTTCATATTTATTATACTCGTATATAAATATGTACAATCTTATATCACTTTTAGAATCATTGAAGCCATAAAAGCACCTAAGTATTTACGAGTTTTATATTTTAGGTAATTAACTTATGTAAATCAGGAAGAATCTTATTGTATCCGTACCTTCTGAATATAAGTTGCTAATATATCATAACTAGCTTTTACGTAAAGATAAATACTTATGAATCTTATTTAATGGGCTTTAATATCTAAATATAACCATTTATTTACAGGGTGCCTAAATTTTTTTATAGACCTTTATACAAAAAAAATGGCTTATTAAAAATCTACAACCTCCGTGGAGTGATAAGGATGGTACAATGAGTAAATTGTTGAGTGATACTACGAGGACATCATGGAGTGATAAGGATGATCATTAAAAATTCCATAAATCATGGACTGATAAGATTAATCGTACTCGTAATATTATCAAAGAAGATATGGTTGGTGACAAGGACTTCCAAAGAGTAACAAATTCTTACTGAAGTGGTAGTTTATTAGATTTGGTAGTTTATTAGATAAAGAAAACTCCATATGTTTCCTTTCTTATCTTGTACAAGTGCTATATATGTTAATCCTTTTGAGGCTCGTAATCAATTTTCGTGAGACAAGAATCAATTTCATAATAACAAGATTTTTTATTGCACCTCTACTTTCTACTACACCTATGCCTTTTCTCTTACTGCTCCTCTACTTTTTCTTTTTTCTTTTTACTGCCCCTCTTCTTTTTTCTCTTGGTGTCAGAGCCATGACTTTATTGTCTTTGAATGTTGAAAATTTTGTCACATTAAAACTCACACAATCTAATTATCCATTATGGAGAGAACAAGCTTTAGGATTAGCAGAGAGCTAAGATTTGATTGGTCATCTCACCAATGAAGCACCACTTCCAACAAAATATACCATCTTAGATTCAAACACCGAAAACACTACACCACAATTGACAAAAGAATTCACTATTTGGAAAAAGTCTGATCACCTTCTTTGGGTTTGGATCTTCAGAACCCTCTTTAAAGAAGCTCTTGGACTTGTCAATGGCTTCGACACAACACATGCAGTCTGGGAAGCAGTGAAAGATGCTTATGCACAAGAATCTCAAGAGTGAGAGTTTACACTATGACAACAACTGACTTATCTTTGTAAGGATGATAACAAGACCATTAGAGATCACATATGCGTCTTTAAAGGTTTGTGTGACAATCTTGCTACTATCGAAAAACCTATACCAGATAGAGAAAGTCTTCCGTCTCCTCACCAGTTTCGATCCACAATATGAAACCTTTACAACAACGATGTTGAAACCTCTAAGACCAACTTACTCTAAGCTCATCTCGTAATTGCAAAATCTTGATCAATGTCGAAATTGGTTTTTAAACAAACCAGATGCGTCTTTGTCTCACCTCACTCCACATTTAGCCTTCTATAGTCAGCAACAGAAACTACCTTAAAGTATCGATTCAAGGAATCACATCAGTACCTTTATTTCTTCAGGTTGTGGATTTCAAACACAATAGTTTCGAAACCAAAATCAAAACTATCCAGAAGACTCAACATCAGCTACACAACAACGATGACGACCACCACCTCCAGGAGAATGACATATGACAACAATAGAGCGAGACCTGTACCGCAATGAAACATGTCAATATTATGGGAAACCAGGCCATATTACTAAAATTTATTGGTGGATACCAAAAAGAATGACTCAAAATGATGAAATTTCATAAGCTCTTGCAGCTCTCACTTTAGACAATTCCATTGTTGAAACAGAATGGACTTCTGATATAGGAGCTTCAAATCACATGACAGGAAAGCAAGGTATGTTGACTAATATTCATAAATACTCCAGATCTGACGCAATCATAATTGGAAATGGTTTTTCGATACCTATAACAGGTATTGGTGATTCATATATTAAGCAAAAAGAAAATATTTTGTCTCTTCATGATCTTTTAGTTCTAAATATGAAAAAAAACTTTCAATAAGTCAATTGACCTCTCAGTTTCCTGTCAACTGTGAATTCATTGGTGTTGGTTTTTGTATAAAGGAATGAAAAACAGGACATCCGTTAGTAACAGGGAAAAGGAAGGGTGACCTGTATATCTTATCTGATGTACCGAAAGTACACTTCTCTCATCGTTTCAAGTCTAGCACTACAGATATTTGACATCAACGCTTAGGATACCCTCAAGCTTTAGCAGTTCAGTTGTTAAAAAATAAAGGATTAATTGAAGTCCAAGGTCTTTTACGGACTAAACATTTATGTGATAGTTGTTAATTAAAAAAACTAAGTAAATTTTGTTTTGCTCCTTCTGAACATTCTAGTTCTGGTATCTTTGATAATATTTATTGCGATTTGTGGGGACCTGCCCCTATTTTATCTATTGGCAAGTTTAAATTTTATGCTTGTTTAGTTAAAGATTTTTCCAAATATGCTTAGATTATTCCATTAAAACATACATCTGTTTTTTTTTGCCTATTTAGCATTTGAACTGTATATTGAACAACAATTCAATAAGAAAATAAAAATCTTCCACTCAGAGAGTGGAAGAGAATTTGTTAACTTTAGATTATCATCACATTTTCTTGCGACAGGAATTATTCATCAGATTTCATGCCCCTACACTCCGGAGCAAACAAGTATAGTTAAGAGAAGGCACAGAATTATACACGAACTGGGTATGACAATGTTGTTCCATAATCATGCACCTCTTTTTTTATAGGTAGAAGCCTTTATGATAGCATTTTTTCTTCTTAATCAGTTACCATCTTCATCTCTTCAGTTTGACACTCCATATTTCATGGTACATGGAACTCATACTAACTACACATCACTTTGAGTTTTTGGTTCTAAATGTTTTCCATATACATGGGATACAAAAAACTATAAATTTGACCCTAAAACTGTCTTATGTGTTTTTGTAGGATATAGTGAAAAGCATAAAGGATATAAGTGCTTCCATCCACCTAGTCATAAAATTTTCATTTCTCGTCATGTTGTGTTTGACAAGACTATTTTTCCTTTTAAGTCTTCATCTCTTTCCACTTCTAAATCACATGCTCTTAACATATTTGATTCTTGGTTACCTTCTTCTAGCAATCTTCTTGCTTCATGTAGTCATTCACAAATGTCTGCATCGACAACTCCCATTCCATTACTATATGTTGATATTCATGGCTCAGAATCCATACCAAATTCACCACATAATGCACCTAAGCTCGATAATGTTAGGACTATCCTATATCATCTGAGTTCTAAAGATCCGAATATACCTACCTGACTGGCTGACTTATGTTTTGAACACTTGCCTTCACCTGAGTCCCTTCCTTCTATAAATACAACGCCACCTGATGAAGCACCAATTACTCATCCCATGATAATCAGGTCCAAACTTGGATTGTTAAGCCAAATCGTAAATGTGCCTTAACAGTAACCTCGTTTGTTATAATACCTCATGAACCGAAAAATATTAAATCAACCTTATCACATCCTGGGTAGAAAGCTACTATGCTTGATGAACTTGTTCCACTACATCAAAATGAAACATGGAAATTAGTTCCACACACTCCAGATATGCATGTAATCGGATCCAAATGGACTTTTAAGACCAAGTTACAACCTAATGGTAAATTAGATCATCTCAAGGCACGTTTAGTCACCAAAGAATATCATTAGATTGATGGTATTGACTACACAGAGACGTTATCTCCTGTAATCAAACTAGGTACAATTTGACTCATCTTAACTGTTGTTCTTATGAGACATTGGCCCATTTGTCAACTCGACACTAAAAATGCTTTTTTACATGGCAACATCGTTGAAGATATATATATGGAACAACCGCCAGGTATTACTGATCCACAAAAACCTATACATGTATGTAAGCTCCAGTGTGCATCGTATGGACTTAAACAAGCACCGCGTGCTTGGTTTGATAGACTCGACGAATTTCTTATATCATATGGTTTCTTTTGTAGTTTAACGAATCCTTCTATTTTTATTTTTCATTCTAATCGAGGTTCACTTATTTTACTTCTCTAAGTTGATGATATGATTCTTACAAGGGCATCCACAGAGCTTGTTTCCTCTTTTATTCAAATTTTGAGTTGTGAGTCCTCTATGAAAGATTAAGTCCAGTGCATCACTTTCTTGGTGTTGAGATTTCTAGCACAGTAAATGTGCTACATCTATCCCAGTCATACTATGCACTTACCATTCTTGAACCATCCAATATGCTTCATTGCAAGCCCATGCCTATGCCTTTAGAGGTCAAATTCAAACCTGCTATAGATACTACTCCTATTATTGGTCCCAGTCACTTTCGAGGAATTGTTGATGCTCTCTAATATCTCACACGGACGCGTCCAGATCTATCCTATAGTGTCAACAATGTTTCACAATTCATGCATGCATACAGTTGTTGATTTGAAATTGGTTTAGCGAATCCTTCGATATCTGAAAGGAACACTTAACACTGGTTTACACCTCACTTCCAATATAACTCTTGAATTGTCTACTTTCTCCGAGGCTGATCATGCATGCTCCTATAGTTGCTCATTTGAAATTGGTTCAACGAATCCTTTGATATCTGAAAGGAACACTTAACACTGGTTTACACCTCACTTCCAATACAACTCTTGAATTATCTACTTTCTCTGATGCTGATTGGGCTGGATGGCCTACAACAAGGAGATCTACCACAAGTTACTGCTCTTTTCTTGGCACAAATATCATTTCATGGTGTGCTAACAAACAACAAACAATCTCTTGCTCTAGGTTTGAAGCTGAGTATCGTGCTATGGCTAATACTGTCACCGAACTTACATGATTCACTTATATTCTTAAAGATCTTCGCATCTCTCTCTTATCTCTGCCAATCCTCAACTGTGATAATATCAGTGCTCTATACATGACAATTAATCTTGTCTTTCATGATCGGAGCAAACACATCGAGCTGGATTACCATTTTGTATGTGAATGATTTGCACTTGGATTACTTGTCATTAAACATGTGTCCTCTGATAAACAGGTTGCTGATATATTTACTAAACCTGTGTCCAAGGCTACCCTCACATATTTTTTGCAACAAACTGTGCCTCCCTAGCTCAGTTTACGGGGGGATATTAACAATCTACAGCCTTCATGGAGTGATAAGGATGATACAATGAGCAAATCATAGAGTGATAAGGATGATCATAAAAAGTCTCACAAATTATGGAGTGATAAGGTTGATTGTACTCACAACATTATCAAAGGAGATATATTTGGTGACAAGGACTTCCAAAGAGTAACAAATTCCTACTGAAGTGGTAGTTCATTAGATGTGGTAGTTTATTAGATAAAGGAAACTCCATCTGTTTCCTTCCTTATCTTGTACAAGTGCTATATATGTTAATCCTTTTGAGGTTTGTAATCAATTTTTATGAGTCAATAATCAATTTCATAATAACAAGATTTTTTACTGCACCTCTACTTTCTACTGCGCCTTTGCTTTTTCTCTTACTACACCTCTGCTTTTTCTCTTATTGCTCCTCTGCTTTTGCTCTTTTCTTTTTACTGCACATCTACTTTTTTTCTCTTGGCCTAATTGTATGATGCCTCTAATAATTAACCAAAAAAAAATGGAATAAAGTTTCATAAGCTAAGTAACATTATTTTGTAATTTGATGGCATAACATGTCTATAGAATATTAGTAATGTCAATTGAAGCATCGACATAACTTGAACCGAAGAACCCTCCAAATGCCACTAGGCTTCGCAATGATCTGAGCTAAGTTTGGCTTAAAATTTCTGTTCGACTCAAACCAGTATCATTTTTAATATAATTTTTAGACTTCAAATCAAATTAGGCTCGGATCACTTGTAACACTTAATGCCATAGTTAAATGTCATGAGCAAACCTTTTTTGGCTAAATGAAATCTACCCAATTCAAGATATATAAATTGTTTAACCCCAACCCAAGATGACAAGTAAACTTCCAAAATATGTGCGTGATGACAAAGAGATTTTTTTTTAATATTTGATATCCTTAATATAGATAGGAGCATTAATCAATTATGTAAGGGTATAATTTGAATTGCGATTGTTTATTATATATCTAGAGAGAGAGTTTTCGCCAATAATTTAACAAGTGTTCTTTTACTTATTTGACATAAAACATAAATCTTCTAAAAAATTATAAATTATTTTTGACCTTTTTATCATAAAAGTTTTTTACTATTTTCGCGGAACTTCAGATATAAATATGTCAAGTTCAAGAGATAAGAACGCATTTGTTGTCAAAGAATGGTGTAAGGTGAGAGGTCTCCCTCGAGGTCTTTAGATATTTACGATATTTTATGGGGCTATCCTTCAAGGTTTTCAGATATTTTCACTATTGTATTCCATATATTGCGCTATTTTTCCATTAGGTTTAATTAATCTTAATTAATGTGGAAAAGATAAATTCTAGCGGTATATATGTATCAACATACCTTTTAATTACAAGTTAATGAACTATTTGGAACGATCTTTTTAGCAATGCATGTAACCGTGGAATTAATATCCCTTAAAACCAATATGAAAATCTGTCTAAAATTGTAAATGAAGTATTTAATAAATCTCCATAAAAGATATATACACGTATATATAGCATGTGATGGCACGTCTTTATCAAAAAAGCACGTGGAAGACTTATCCTATACTTATCCTGTAGGCTCCATATGACAACATACTAACACGAAAAATAAAAATAAAAACTAGCAAGAAGTTTTGGAGTCTATCCATACAGGATTTCTTGTGAATATAGGAACAAGCACGTGACCCAGAACCATATCCTGAAAGTTGAAAAATGGCATTCCCACTTTGTCAGTGCTTATCCTCTTTGCCTACGTGAATTCATCAGCTACTGTATTTGACTTGAATTTTCCGTAAACATGAGGGTTCCAATCGTGGAAGCCTAACATTTTGGAAGCACAATTTCTGGGATCCAGATTTGCTAAAAGGGATTGGTCAGCTATGGATTTGTAATTTGTAAAGAATTCATTCGTGATTATATAACGTAATTGGATAAGAACGAACATTAATATTATAAATAACTTAATAATTTTAAATTTATTATGTATAAAATCTTAAACTAATACACACAACAAATGTGCTATATTTTTATCCAAAAAATGAATGACAACAATTCTCTACCTAATTTATGTAATCTAGAATAGTTTTATAAGAAAATAAATTTTATAATTGCAATAAATAGAAAAAAGGATCACATTCAAATTCATTTTTTTTGTTTTTATGACATTGCACGAAATATTTTCATAATTTTCATGAATTTATTTTGTAATTGTGATATTTAGTTGGCGGTTAAAATTTCATATATTTAAATTTTTACTAATTGAATTTACGGTAAAACCAAAATTATATGAATTAGTTTTGTGTGATCTAAATTTTTATATTGCTTCGATTTAAAAAATAAAATAATTTTTTGAAAGTAAAATAAAAATCATTTTACTAACAATTGATTTAAATTTGATGTAAAAATGGTGATGATAAGTACAATTGAATCAAAGGTATTAATATAGAGCATAATCAATCGACTTATTTCTCTCTTCCCACCGTTGTTGACTGTTGTATGTGAACGAATAGAAAACAGAAACGTACGATAAATTGTGGTGCAAAATTCAATAAAAGTGATTTAATCATAAGAATTATGTTGTTGAAAGCGGGTTATGCGGTTGAATAATGTAGTATTCATCCTTTCGTGTCGCCACGTCGTGTCCTATTAGAAAGTCAATAAGCATTCTCTTTTGATGGAATGTGTGATGTCTCAACGCCAGCACAAAACTGTGTGGCAGTTGAAATTTGTTAACATACATAACAGTATGTCAAGTGGATTATAATTACAATCGTACAAGTTAGAGAGGACATTAGAGATAGCGTTCAAGGAGTGAGAGTTTGACTAAGTAACCACATTCTTTATCTTATTTGGAGATGCTGGGATTCAAAAGTGAAGACACTATCCCGTTGAAAAACCATATTGAAGTTAGCATTAATACTGGATTGTTAAGTCTTCAGGTTGGGTGATCCGCTGAAAACAACCAGTAAGAATGGCATTATTTTGTTATCCGATAAAATGTCTCCTATAAATGAAGGTCCTATTTTACATGAAGGTCCAATTTTACTGTTTTCTCTCTGATAGATTGTGGTGGCACGAAAGAGGATGGGATGGGACGTTCAAACATTCTATAATCAAGAAGGGATCATCTTGGAGTATTAGGCTTAGTAAAAATATTTGAGTTTGGCTTGACTCAAAATTAATAGATAAAATTCAATTTAATTAAATTTAAGATTAAGTTCTAGTTTAACAAAAAATAATTTGAGTTTATAGTGATTTTGAATTTGGTGGTATTCAAACTTTGTAATATGACATAATTATTTAAAAATATTATTTGTCTTGTATAAATTTGTCTAATTAACTAATTTATAAAATAAGTTCATGTAATGAATATACATTGTAAAAGAATTATGAAATCAATATTATGAGATTCATATTATACTTATGTATTATCCCTAAATTATTCCTAGTCGTGATCTATTAAAACCGAACATTAATAGAGAAAAAAGACTATTACACGTGTCACTTCCTTATGAACAAAGTATTCAATCTCATAAATTAAAGGATGAAGGTACTTATACAAATTTACATGTGCTTATAAGAAAAAAAGTTCATTTAATTAACTTAATATTAATTTTATTTGAAATATTACTTAAATGTTCATGAAAATTCTTATTGTGATAATTGTATAAGTGATTCTTCGACTTGAGATGTCTAAAGTATCTTATATAGGGATTGCTATTTTTAATAACTTATCCTAGTCAAAGGTGGCTCAATGAGTAGTTACTTGATGTAGCATAAACTATATAGAGGTAGTTAAATTATCAATATAGGATTTATCATCTTAAAGTGATTAGGAATAATGTTATTTTATTCTTGATTAGTATTAATTTGAAAATTTCTTAATTAAGGTGGAATGACAAGCTAAAAATATTTTTCAAATGTCACCGATAAAATCAATTACTAATGGTAGAGAACTAATACAAATAGATTCAAATAAAGTAGACATTAATTATTTGTTTCATATCTAATCAAAATATTGTATAATATAAGAAATGAAGTATAAAAAAAATTCATGCACAAAAAGTCAAAACTAATTTGCGTTCCTAATATGTAAAAACCCCAAACTTTTCTTTTCACGTATCTATAAAATTTTATTTCACGCTAAAATATTTTTCAAATGTCACTGATAAAATCAATTACTAATGGTAGAGAACTAATACGATCAAATTCAAATAAAGTAGACATTAATTATATATTTCATATCTAATCAGAATATTGTATAATATAATAAATGAAATATAAAAAAAATTCATGCACAAAAAGATTAGTCAAAACTAATTTGACGTTCCTAATATGTAAAACCCCAAACTTTTCCTTTCACGTGTCTATAAAATTTTATTTCATGTGAATGATGTTTTTGGGAGAATGTAAATTTTATTTTTGCTAAGAGGTGAATTAGGAACCCAACCCTGAATGACAAGTATTATAGTCAAATGATAGTCGAAAAATATTAGAGTTGACTGGTATGGAAATGGACCAAAAATAAATTCGTTCGGATGGATTTATGATAGATCAAGATATACCTTATTTTAAATTATTGTGGAGTAAATTTGAAGCATTTTTGGGTTGAAACATAAGGATATAAACCAAGTAAACCAAGCGCGAGAGAATTAGTCATAGTTACGGATACTTAAAGTAAATCGATCCAACTTATATGTTGATATGTTTAGGTGTAACATGTTATTAAGTGGACAGGAGATTTCTATCAAAATTGAACAGATTTTTCTTAGGCCATTTAATTATTTTGGACAAGAAATAATACATGTATATGTGAATGAACCTTAAGTGGCAGCTGTCACATACATGAAGAAGTTCTTATTATTTTGGAATAAGAATGCATGAAAACCTTTTGATGTCACGTTTATGAAGGATTAGATGTGAGGGACATAAATTTGTTACAAGTGAGGCAAATATATGGTATGGACGTGTGTAATTTTGGTGAGACAAAAGTGAAAAAAACTTGTTATATGTGGGAGACAAGAATTGATGTGATTGATATAAGAAGTTAATGGCTTAATTAAACAAAGATGATGAGAGTTAAAATAATGGACAACTATTGGAAGTTAAGCTTGCAACGTGTTGGATAGCTTCCAACAACGTGTAGCTTAAACAAGAACGATGAAGGAGCTACTCTACCTTCATTCCACCAAAGTTTCACTAATCCTTTGAAGTAGAATTAATGATATTAGTTGTAGCTGCTCCCTTCACGCATAGGTCTTCCAAGTTACTGCCTTTGGGAAATAAATTCAGCATGGTGTTTAAGCTAAAAACCGTGGACTTCTTCATCAACGTTAACTGTGTGCAAAAAAAAAAATGAACAACACACTTCCATCTGATTTTAGGTATGTCAAACCACTCTTGTCCATCCTCTTTAGCTGGTCATGTGAATGCTTAAGTTGGAAACATAAATTCCCTTGTGAATTGCGTGAATGTTTGAGCTGATTGCATGGTTAAATGAAGGGAAAAACAACATGGTATATGGAGAGGAAAATAGCATGTATATCCATGTCTTATGTATGTTATTCAATAGATATTAATTGGCAGCATGTAGATGCTATGTATGTGGCTTAATGGTTGTTCAATGGCATCGTGTATGTTATACATAGTCCAATGGTTCAATGTAAGGAAAACAGAATGTATATACTATGTACGTTATTTAAATGGAAAGAAGCCAACATGTATAAATCATAGAAGTTGTTCAATGGTTGTTTAATGGTTGAATGAAAAGAAAAAAGAATTTTAATCTTACAAAATGCTAAGATTTTGGCTAAGCCCTTTGTTATAAAATTTGTAAAACAAGATGGTAAGTTATGGATGTATTTGGCAGGTTTTAGGAACCCTTCAGGGGTCTCCCTCATAACTGAATAAGATTATAAAGTTTTCTTGTCATCGTATACTTAGGAATAATAAAGGAAAAGCATCGAATACGTGAGGGTGGATAATGATAAATGACGAATAGTGAGTCTATTTTTAAATTGATTTTGTAAAGATGGTTTTCACCTTACTATGAAAAGTATCTTTATGAATAATTACATTGGTGCTACTACCTGAATTTAAAAGTTAATCTTCATGAGGTTTACATATGCTTTGATTTAGCTTTAAATTGAGTTCTAGATGTACTTGGAAACTAATGAAATGTACACATGCTTTGAATTGTCATTGAATTGAAATTTACATATGCTTTAAATTGGCATAGAAATGGATTTTGAATATGTTTTTTATTAGTATTGAAATGACGCGCGCTTGTGTATTAATTGTGGTTTAGCCTATGGTACATCGTTAGGTCTTTATACATACAATTATATCGATCAGAGTACGTCCTAACATGCATGGCGGTGTTTGGGGGGGTGTTTGTCACTAACATTGGTGGTGTTGTATCTGCCAGTATGTCCTATGAGTCACCCTTTGCATGTGTGGAGTATATATTGTGCTAACACTATTAGGGGTAAGCGATGCATAACTAGCTCCGTAACCACTAGTTTATAAATAGTGCTAGCATTATTATGGATAAGCGATGCAGAACCAGCTTTATAACAATTGGTATATAGAGATTAACTAGGCGCGAGTAAGCGATGCAAAACCAGCTCCGTGGCCTTACACCTAAGGGTACCATATGACAAAGAAAATTTGTGATAGGCTATATTTTAAAAAGAAAGTTCATGAAAGTAGTGATTGCCATCATTGTTTACTTTACAAGAAAAGAGGAACTTGATCTCAGAAAAATATATATGTTTTGTTTACATATGCATTGATCTTATAAAAAGAAAAGAATATGTTTTGTAACAACATTGGTTATTACTTGAAAAGAAAAGA
>JANQAP020000262.1:1072953-1087572 GCA_026874005.2 Erythroxylum coriaceum
CTCGAGACGGAGACAGTCTTTTCTGTTTTGTCCATCATAACCAAACACCTTACTGTCTCCAATTTTTGTTCTGTTCCATTTCCAAATTTCTGTCTCGTTTCGTCTCGGAACTCAGAAGACAGTAACCAAGCGCAGCGTTAAAGATAATAACCAAACACTACGTAGAAGAATTGATCCCTTTCCATGTCATAGGTTGTGATGGTGTTATGAATTTTTTTTTATATAGTTTTTAACATCCCTATTAGTAAAAGAAAGCCTAGCTCATGTTTTCCATTAAGTAAGCCTTAACTCGTCCTATGAATGTCTTCAAAGATTCAAACTATATAAACTCGTCATATATATTTCCTTTCTTCCATTTTTCATCCTTAACCTTTCAACATCACTGCCAAAACATGTTTTAGTCTCTTACGTTGGCATTTTGTTTCAGAATTGTAAAAAATAAGCCTATGCATTGCTTTTTCTTTTTTGTGTTTCCATTTAAGAGTCTAGCTTTAATTTCTTCCATTGTCGTTATGCTTAACTTTCATACAAATCAAAATTTATAAAACCAAATTTGCATTCAAAGGCCTACGACGTGATTTAGGCGACTTCAAATCTTAGAAAGAAAAACAAACATTTTAAGACTAAAATTCCTCAAACTAGTTGCTTGGGCTTTTCTAGTTCTTAGGTCACTCGATCCTTCAAGGACGAGTTTGAAGCATAAAATGAAATGCACCAACAAGGATGAGAAATGGGCCTACAATAAGTGGTAGCCCAACTTAAAAACTTGAGTTTTGACCTTGATAGAGTCCATGACGTGAGGGCATTTCAGCTATTTCCATTCTGAATTAGGGTATTGCCTTTGCTAGATTCATTAAGTAGCCTCGTCTCCGCCGCTCACTCTCTCTTATAAATGAAGGCGGCCGCTCACTTTCTAAACATTTTAAATCTTTGGATTCCAGTCTGTGTTGGTAGTTTTGACTCTCATATACTTTGGAGTGTGTTGTGTTCTTTTCTATCTGGTTTTTGATTGGCGTAAAAGCGCAGAAAGTGCTTCATTATCTGGTTATCGTGGATTCAAATTCCCGATCGACTCGTTCCCTTGAAGCAATATTCTGTGTGTTGCTTTTTCAAATTATTGTTACTCCCTGAACCCGCTTTTTCTCCTTTTTCTCTGTTTAGGGAGTTCTACGGTTGAGCAACTATATTTTGTATTTTATTTTGAATTGATGAACGGTGATGATATTACAGACCTGTAATGATTTGCGGTCATGATCGCAACTCTATTAGAACATCTAAGGGACTGAGTTCATTTATATTTGAATTTTCTCAACGGCTTCACTCGAGGATTGTTACATATAAGCTGACAAGAAAAATGTATTTGTATAAGCTTTTTGAAGGTGAGGCCTAAACGGGAAGTGTTCCCCTCGCTATCCAGAGCTGCAGATTTGATGTTGCCTTTGGACGTCGGGGAACTACAACTTAATCACTCTCTTTGTATTTTTTTTTTCAGATAAGATATTTGATCATTCAGATACCGGAAATTGATGGCCTCTTCAAAGAGGGATGAGATGCGATCCACTTACAATTTGACTTAAAATTTTTTATGTTTATTATTGTTAAAAGAATCTTTTGTAAGTTTTGTTTTATTTTAATTTCCAAATCTTAAAGTATATTATGGCATTTTTCAAATGTTTAATGTTTAATAATGTTAAAAGAATCTTTTGTAAAAATATGTTATAGCATTTTTATCATGTTAAACAATTACAAAATAGAAATTAGTCTAAAAATATATATGCCTCTTTAAGTAATTTTAAAGTAAATTTTGATTTTTGAATTTTTTCAGCTTTTAGGCTCTTAAAAAATTTAGATTTTATGAAAATTAAACGTAAATGAATTAAATATTACTAATATGATATTTTAAGTAAAATAATTAAATTTAATAATAATTAAAATTAAAATTAATCAGTTCTTATTAAAGTGTTCAGGGACAACTACGTGTGATTATTATGGCTAATCAGTCGGTGAATTTGCGGCTAAACGAAGATAAAAAGTTTCGGGCTATTTTTGGGAGGTATCAAGCACACACTTACTGGAGGGACACAAAATAGAAATCAACATTAAGATAAGATTATGGAACGATTACGTTCTTCTTCTAGAACTTTTAGTGTTACTCTAAAGGTGTGTCAATACAATTAGCCAATATTAAATAAGTGGTTGAATTATTTGATGAAACATTTGAGAACTTGCTGTGAGTTATACTGTAAGTGAATTCTTTAAAACCTGCTAATTAATAAAATTTATGCATGAGATGACATGCTTTAGTAAGCAAAAATATGGTGAAACAACTTTATGCATGGCTTCAATCACTAAGGACAATGCATTATTTAGATTATGGAAGGGCCAGAATCAATCTAGTTTTTACATAAACTTAGATAGTTGGTAGTGGATGTTTTTCGTATGGCAGGTGATAGTTAACGTTAGCAGTTCTGTCAATTATCGATTGTATTGGTTGGACCAGTAGTTCCTCTTAACCCCTCCCAATAAACATATTGCTTGAACAACAACAAAAGCACATGTATGGATAAATTTAACAAAAAATGTTTGGTTGGTTGGCTAATGAAATTATCTTCAAAGGAAGAGACTATTCGTAATTACGTAAAGGTCATCACTTTGTTGATATTGGACATATAGATACGTCAGAAGAGGATAAATCTTTGGTTTTTTGAGTTGGATTGCAAACTTTTGCACAAATTGAGTTGTGTTCACAAGGTGTCTAGGATCTACCAATTGTGATTACTACCGGTTGGTGAGTTTATGAATAAACAAAGATAAAAAAGGTAGCAGAAACCTATAATCAATACAAGTATAAAGCTAAGCAGAAAAATAGGAATGACTAACTCAAATTTAAGGAAAAGCTTGTGCACAACAAAAAAAGGAAAAAGGCAAAGTGAATGAGAATGGATGTTCTTCAAAAGGATAGAATAACAACAAAAACATATAATATTTTATATGCAACTAAGCATCCTTTACTCAGGAATCTCCGAAACAAGAAAAGATAATTTTATGGTGATTGAAGATGAAATGGTGGAGGAAGTAGCAGCATTAGTAAATCCACATTAATTCTCGAATATTAAGGTAAGTGATGCTCATGCTTCATTATTACACTTAACAATTCAAATAAATGGTGTATAAATTGTAGCAATTGTAGATATAGGTGCCATGCAAACATTGAATATTTATCCGATTCATGTTAAATATGAACAAAACTACAAATCAATTGAAAATAGTGAATATAAAAGCTCAAGATGTTACTAGAATGACCAATAATGTGCCCATTAATATAGAAGGTTAGGCTAGAAAAATCAACATAATGGTCATATTGTTAAATGACTTCAATGTAATCTTTTGTATCAACTTTCTACAATAGTATAAGGTTGTGGTATATCCGCATTTAGGTGGGACAATATTCATAGATAAACTAACTCTATATTTTGTGGAATGCATTCTTAGCAAAAAAAGGGAACAATAGTAAATCTTTCTTCAACTCAGTGATGGTTATGCAAAAAGGTTTAAAGCATGGAGAGCATACTTATATTGTGCCCTTGGTTAAGGTGAAGGAAAACACCATGATGGAAGTGCTAGATGTAATTGCCTTGTTGAGTCTTATCGAGATGTGATGTCAACTAAATTATAAAAAGAACTACCTCTAATGAGGACAATTAATCATAAGATCAAGTTGGAGTCTAATGTTGATCCTCTCACCTATACTCTATATCAGATGTCCCCATTCAAGTTAAAGGAAAACAATTGAATGAATTGTTGGAAGTAGGTAATGTGAAGTCATTAAAAGCTCTACATTGTGCCTCGGTCTTTTTTCAAAATAAGGAAAATAGAATTTTACGTATATGTGTCGATTACCAAGTATTGAATAAAGTAACTATCAATAACAAATATATTATCCTACTTGTGCAAAATTTTATTGAATAGGATGAGCAAGACTTCTATCTTTAAAAAGTTGGACCTCCTTTCATAATATTAGTAAGTTTGGATTGTGAAGAGGATGAATTAATGATCACATGTGTGACATAATATAGTGCATATGATTTTTAGTATACATTTGAGTTTGAGTAATGCCCTATTGCATTTTATAGTTGTATATTTGGCTGATATAATGATATATAGCAATTCCATGAAAGAACATATGGTTTATTTGAAATATGTGCTGAAATGCTTAAAGAAGAATCATTTACATGTTAATATGGAAAAGTGTGAGTTTTCACTGAAAATCATATTTATGGGGAAATTAGTGAGTAAAATTCAAGTTTGAATGGATCTAAAGAAAGTACAAGTAATTATAAAGTAGTTACCCTATATAAAACTATCAAATTATAACCATTACTTATACTTACAAAGTATTTTCAAAATGTTATTCAAATTTACTCTTAAAAGGCTGCACCTCTCACTGACTTATTGAAAAGGGAGAGGAAATGGTGATGTTTATGCCATTGCATAGATGTTTTCAAAATTTTGAAGTAATTGATTTCTTTAGAACCTGTATTGAGATTTTTGAACTTTTATTTACCTTTTAAAGTTCATATTAAGTCTTTAGATAAAGCAATCAAGAATTATTAGTTAAGGAGGGACATCTTATAGCCTTTAAGAGCAGAAAATTGAATGATACTAAACAAAGGTATTTTGCTCACAAGAAGAAGATGGTTATGGTAGTACCTTGCCCATAAGTGTGACATGTCTACTTGTTGGGGCTAAAGTTTGTGATTAGAACAGATTATGGAAAGTATGTTCTTCAAAATACAAAATAATATGTTGGCTAAACCAAAAAGATTGCAAGAGTTCATAACTGAGTATGATTTCAATTAAGAGCATAAATTAAGAAAGTGCTACCACGTAGAGGATTCTATTAGTAGGAGGGAGGTGTTGGTTACTCATTAAAACATGTCCATATGATCGAAGCAAACTTAACAGATAAAATTTGACAAAGTAGTAAGCTTATTGTTAATTATTGTCATTTAGTGTAAGACGATATTACTAAGTGAAACTGTCTCGATGATTGCCTGATTGATGGAAAAGGTAGCAAATTATTTGTTCTTAAAATAGGTAGACTTCATAAGGAACTTATGAAAGAGTTACATGATGTGCAGTGTGTAAGGAATCTGAGAAGGAAATAGATGATGACATTATTATCACATCCCTATATGTGGTTGCATATGAAACTAAACATCAAAGGCTACTATCGAACTTGTTTGATGTGCCAATAATAAAAGGTAAAAAGATAAAGGTAAGCTGATTTGTTGTAACCTTTGTCTATTATGAAGAAATTATAGATATTGATGTCTTTAGACTTTGTTGTGGGATTTTTTGAAGGTTAATGGTAAGGCTTGATGTTAATAGTTATGGATTGCTTCACCAAATATGTTTTTCTATTGTAGCTCCAGCAACTTATTCAACATAAATATTGACTAACGCATTCTATTAGAATACGACCAAACCTTTTGGTGTTGTAGTAGATATTATGTGAGTCATCGAGATCCTTAATTTTTTAGAAATTTTTAATCTTCATTATTCAACAAGATGGAGGCCAAAGTGGAGTTCTCTACTACCAATCATTCACAAAATAGATGGATAAATTGAGATGATTCAATGTATTGATAGAAGATTACTTAAAGTGTTATGTAAATGCTAGCTACAAAATTAGTTGGACTTATTGGATAGTACATAAAACAATTTGTAATAATCTTCCTCTATAGAAAAAGCCCTTTTAAGTTAGGGTTAGGCCAAGAGTCACTCATTCTATTAAAAGTAAAAAAAGGCAACAAATGGGAGGAAAGTGACATGCTACTTATAAATTTGTTCATGATAAATAAGAAGGATGGACAAGGCAAGAGATATCTTACTTAAGGCATTGGATGAAAACATATGTGAATTAACATTTTTTACTTTTAAACCTTGTTGTTATGGACAAAGTATTGTTGAGATTCACACCACAAATTTGGAATAAGATCAATGGGAAGACAGCACACGAATGGCTAATTCCCAAATATGACAATCCATTTGAAATTATTAAGAAAGTAATGTTGCCTATCATCTAAAGTTGTCGAAAAGACTTAATATAATCCCTACTTTCTATGTAAGTTTTCTATGTATATTCTGTGAAAATAAAGAGGAACTAAAATGAAACAAGTCAAAACATGCTCCTTCTATGTTACAAAAACAATTTAATGAGGATGTAGCCAAGATCTTTGATCATCAATTATTAAGAGAACAAAAAAAAATTAGCATATGTAAGATCTTTCTATGCAATAGAAAGTAAAGAAAATAATAGATATAATATGGGAGAAGTATACTCCTCTTTGATAGTTTCAAGACAAAATTAAGGTCTATCTTGAAAACCTCTAGATGAAGCCTTTTACTCTTTCTAGTGAGGAAGGCCAATGGGTTGTGTTGAAGCATTTAGATTATTTTAATAATAAGTGAACTTCTTAAAACCTATTGACCAACAAAACTTAAGCATGAGGGTGATATGCTATAGTAAGGAAAAGCATGGTGAAACAACTTATACATAACTACAATCACCTAGGGCGATGCAGTATTTAGATTTTAAAAGGATTATAATTTTTCTAGCTGTTAGATAAAACTACTTAGTGACAATTAGTACTTGACATTTATTACATGATGGTTATAGTGGTTAATAGT
Source organism: Erythroxylum coriaceum (assembly GCA_026874005.2). Classification (NCBI taxonomy): domain Eukaryota; kingdom Viridiplantae; phylum Streptophyta; class Magnoliopsida; order Malpighiales; family Erythroxylaceae; genus Erythroxylum; species Erythroxylum coriaceum. The sequence continues at coordinate 1,079,647 of JANQAP020000262.1, forward strand.
TAACGGTTGGCAGTTGCGTCACTTATTGGTTATATTAGTTAAACCAACAACTCCTCCTAGCCCTTCCTGGTAAACATCTTGTTTGAACAATCAAAAGCACATTTTTGGATAAGTTTAGCATAAAGGATCATGTTGCTTGGTTTAGGAAATATCTTTCAACTTTTCTAGCTACTATATGACTTATTTGTTATGTTGTAGTAAGTGTGTGAAGAACTTGCCTAAGTCCTCATGCTAATTATATTGTTTCTCTACATGAATAAAATTTCATTTATATCTTTGTAATTTCATTCACGTTTATCTCCCTAAATTTTTTAAGTAAAGAAATGCACACTAAATATTTTATAAAAAGATATTTTTTAGATGTTTAATAAATTGTTGTTGAGAACATAAGTTAAGAATTTTGTTAGGTTATAATAGATTTTTTGTGCATTGCTTAGCGTCAATTTGGACCTTATGATAACAACTAACAAAGACACAGAAAGTAATGAAATAAGAAACATAATGCCATGCAAAAAAGCCCTAAAATGAACAAAAGCCTAAACAAAAAGGAAACACAGAAGAACTTCTTAATGTAGCAAAACCTAAGAGTAATCTTATTATTTAAGCCTACATTTTAACCTCACACATTATCATGATATTATATAAATGGATCTATGAATATGCATAAACTATTAAACATCATAAAGATTACATTAGTCCCAACCTTGGGTAGGGACAGGCAGGACACCTGCCCATCCACCTCTATTAAAGGCCCACTCTCAATCTCATTTTAGCATTCTACCATTCCATAATTTCATTCATTTGAAGGTTATTAAATGGATGTAAGAGAAGTGGAATATACACGATTTTTGGCATCTCTTTCTCTCTTACTATGGGGCCCACTCTTAATCTCATTTCAACATTCTATCCTTCCAGAATTTCATCCATTTGAAGGTTATTAAATCTTATTTAATGGTTCTCAGAGAAGTGGAAGAGACAAGATTTTTGGCATCTCTTTCTCTCTTGTCGTGCCATTTGGGTGGCGATAATATTACTAAGAAAGGAACCTAAACTTTTCAGTTTCCATGTTTAATTTTAACTTTCAAAGTTAATGTTAACTTCTTGTGTTTATAAATTCCTTTGAAGCATTTGGGTATATTTCTTACACTCAATTTTTTTTATTTCCATCAACATGTGAATCGAAAATACTTAACTTAAAAATTAGTAGCAAAAGATTTTCACAGTTCTGACTTACCAAATATTTCAATATTTGAGTGATAATTTATTGCAACACTTGTGGTTCATCTACTTACAGTCCTTTTTCTTTTAGTGCAATAAATCTCTAAATTTATTATAATAAAATTAAAGTTTATTTAATTTACATTTGATCACTCTCTAGGTCCTTAAATAAATTGCACTAAAAGAATAACGCACTTCAAAAAATATATACTTAAATACATTAGTTCTTGACTTTGTTATTTTAGTTATTGTATTCTAAAAAAGTACTATTTATTTGTATATTATTATTTAAGTGTTATAAAATTTATTCTTTTTTATTTTATTTATATTTATTTAAACTAACATAATATTAAATTTACTTAAAATTTTAATAAAATATAATGAAAATTATTTGACAATTAAATAATACCATAAATAGTTGATCTGATATATTACATTTACCATTATGTTAATTCCCATAAAAGAAAATTTTTATTACTTAAAATTTTAATAAAAATTATTTGATAATTAAATAATACCATAATAGTTGATACGATATACTAAATTTACCATTATGTTAATTCCTATAAAAGAAAAAAAATTTATTACTTAAAATTTAATAAAATATAATAAAAATTATTTGATAATTAAATAATATCGTAAATAGTTGATATGATATACTACATTTATCATTATATTAATTCTCTTAAAAGAAAAAATTTTATTAAAAAATCACTAACGTTAATTGAACTCAAAAACTAATAAAAGTATTTTATTTAATAATTTAGACCTTTATCTAGTTGCTTGATAAAATAATATTTAATTATTTCTACACTTGCATAATAGGATAGTATTTGACTTAAAAACTTAGAATAGTTAATAACTTAGAATATAATTTACTATATTTTCTTATAAGTATATTAATTTCTTATGTTTTTAGAAATTAATATTTTTCTATCATAAAAATTTACTCTTTATTTTTTCTTTTTAATATAGAATATTAAATTTTGTTATTTATTTTTTCCTTTATCATAGATATAATGTCATTGATATATCTTTGTGATATATTCTCAAGCTATTGGTGTTCTGTTGTGCTTGCATATTTCTTACAATTCCATACAAGTGAGTGCTTTTGTTCTTTTTTCTAGTCCAATTATGTTATAATTTATTTATATTATGTTGCCTAAAAAACATTTATCTGGAAGTAAAAAAAATGAAAAACAAGTAGATCAGTTATTAGAATCTAAAAAAGGAACAATTAATAAATTTGTTAAAAGAGTAGGCTCATCTAGTGTTTTTGTTAGTGTAATTTTCTTAGCATTTTGCAGTCTAAAATTATTTTTCGATTGCTACTATTGCTATGATTTTATTATTAGTGATATTTTCAAGATATTATTAGTTGATCTTATAATCATTTAATATTTTGTTGAGTATATAAAATTATAAATTGAGTCACTTTTGTATAAATATTAAATTTTAATAATAAAAATATACTTTTAACATTTACATATTTATATATTCCAGACTTATTGGCCTTGTTTTAAAACAGTAAGAACGCCGTGGATTACATAAGACCGCTTGATATTCTAGAAGACCAGAAGGGTAAAAAATGAGAGGAAATTTTGAGAAAACGGGGAATGTTGTGTGGATGACGTCAGCGCTTATTTTGGCTACAACGGTCACCCCTTAGGAACATGTTTTGTTAAACGGTAACTTCCGGGAACTTGCCCCCGGGGATCGGCAGTGGGGCCCAGTTCTAAAAACAAAATATCTAATATCTGTTCTCATTGACTCGGAAGATAAAATTGAGTCAAAACACACTTCTTACACCGTATTAACGCGTTTGACTTGTAAAACCACAAATGTTCCCACCTATCTGCTTTACGTGAATGCGTAAAGCAGATAGGTGAATGCGTTTCTTTTTATTATAAAAAAATTGACGACTTACCCTTCCAAAAAAAAATTTGACGACTTAGCAATTATTAGTGAGTAAAAAGCTCCATCTCCTGTAATCTAATATTACTACACAAACTTCTAGATATATCTATCTTCTAATCCGGTTAATAAAATAAAATTTTAAAATGATCTGTTCTTCGTTTTTGGTCGTTGAAGACAATCTTGTCGAGAAAGGAACACAGCGCAAACAAAATAAAATGAAAAAAGCGACTGAGGCTTCTTAGACACAAGTAAACCAATAGGACACAGAGAAAACTACGGTCGTCGATTACTTGTAAATTTTTTTTTAAAGGTAAAACTTGTAAATATTATATAAACAAACAAATGACGAATGTATCTTAACGTGCAAATTCTAAGGGCAATTTTGACTTTACGTACAGGCAGCGTTCTAATAAACACGGGTCAAGAGCCAACGCGGAACAGAAGAGCCTCTTTCCTTTAAATACAAACATTCCAACGTTCCCATATTCTGACTCACTAGCGGAGACAAAAATCATATCATCATAAAAAAAAATCGAGCGTTGTTTGTTTTATTAAGTGAAGCTGCTAGAGACGATGTCGTGTTCTGTTGCAGTGTCCAACTCTCCCGTGTTCTCTCCATCGTCGTCTTTCTTCTACAACAAGACCTCCGTCGTGGTCCCTCCGTCGACCGCGGAGACGCTCTCGCTGACGCTGACGCATCTAAAGTCGTCGCAGTCTCCGTCTCCGTCTTCTTCTTCTTCGTCGTCGTCTCCTCGCTCTCCGTTCCGGGTCCGACTACAGAAGCCACTTACCGGATTCTCTACTGCTGCGGGGACGGCGGCTGGAGGGACTGTGTTGAAGAGGAAAAGACCAGCGAGGCTGGATATTCCCGTGGCTGCCTTGGGATTTGATGGGCTGGGTACGCCGACGGTGGCCGAGAAGCTGGAGATGGAGAGTGAGGGGTTTGGATATTCAGTTTATTGTAAAAGAGGGAGGAGAGAGACTATGGAGGATCGCTTCTCTGTTGCTGTTGACCTTGAGAGTGACTCTAAACAGGTACAGTAGCGTTTTTTCTTTCTTTGACGAGTTAGTACTTAGTAGAACTAATTATACTCGGTTACTTACATGAAGGGTAGGTGTAACTTGTTTGAGTTGCTTGACTCTTAACGGACTAAAATTGATACTAGAACTTGGTGATTGGTACTTTCATGAGATCAGAAACCAAAGGCTTATTTGGAATTACACCATGTGTTGCAGGGTTTCTTTGGAATATTTGATGGGCACGGAGGCTCTAAAGCTTCAGAATTTGCTGCAAGGAACTTGGGTAAGAATATTTCAGAGGAGGTGCTTATGAGGGATGATGAAGAAGAGATTGAGGAGGCAGTGAAACAAGGGTATCTGAGAACAGATGCTGAGTTTTTAAAGGAAGATGTCCCTGGTGGTTCGTGCTGTGTGACTGCTCTGATCCAAAAGGGAAACCTTGTTGTCTCCAACGTTGGGGATTGCCGTGCAGTTTTGTGTAGAAAAGGTGTTGCTGAGGCTGTTACATCTGACCACAGGCCATCTAGGGAAGATGAGAAGGACAGAATCGAGAGCCTGGTAAGCAATTTTAGGGCATATCAAACATGTCATGTGGCCGTTGGGAGAAGCCTTCGAACTCTGTTGAACTAACTGTTTTTGTTTTTTCTGCAGGGTGGTTATGTTGATTTGATCCATGGCGTTTGGAGAATTCAAGGAAGCTTGGCTGTGTCCAGGGCAATTGGAGATAAGCATCTTAAACAGTGGATCATAGCTGAACCAGAGACAAAAATTGTCAGAATGAAGCCTGAATACGAGTTCTTGATCTTAGCTTCTGATGGCCTATGGGATAAGGTATGTTCACATGGGAAAACCGATGCCTAGAATTCACACTGTTTGGTCTGAAATTGTGATATGGTTAAATTTAAAAATTATAGATACATGAATTGTTTTAAAATTGGTTTCAGGTTGGTAATCAAGAAGCAATAGATATTGCTCGTCCATTTTGTGTAGGAGTTGATGAGCCAGAACCATTAACTGCCTGTAAAAGACTTGTTGATCTCTCTGCTGCCCGAGGCTCCAAAGACGATACAAGCGTGATGGTGATCCAATTAGGAAGCTACCTATGATTGATACACACTGACCAAGAACCCAATCTGCTCGCAATTGCAATATGGAGGCTTGTCTCCTTTTTAGAGCAATCCTCTCCTTTCACGATTCAATCATTGGAACTTAGTTAGGGCTAGCCAGCCAAAACTAGATAGACAGCATAACAGATAATTTTATCCTCGCACTAACATTATTTTCATTAATTCATTCTTTCATTCTTTGTACTTAAATTACTGATTCAGGGACTTTGATTAGTAAATCAATACTACATAATAATAATAATAATAATAAAAGTCTTTCCCCGCAACTGTTTAGCTAATCATTCTGTTATAGTTTTTGGGTATTATGGGATGCAAGTCTTAGTTTCGCTTTAACTTCAACAGGCGATAAATATGATTGTCTTGGCATCTAAGCCAATTATAGAATGACCTCATAGCCACCATATCCAGTTAGTAACATAAAGAAAGCTTAGTTACAATTATGCAGACATTATTTTTATTTTTGCTGCCACATTCAACTTTAGAATGGTGATGGAGGACATCACCTTTTCTTTTCTTTTTTTTCCTTTTCACTTTAAAGAACGCCATTGGACAAATTCTTTATTAGTTAATAGATCATCTTATCAAATTTTACTATAAAAGAAATTATATTTAAGCAAATTAAACTAAATTTGATTATAAGTTTGTTATAATTTTATCATTCTTTGTTTAAAAAATTCATTTGTCATGATTTACTAACATGTATATTTAAATTTTAACTTGTTTTTGTTTTGTGATGAAATCAAACACAATGTTATTGTTTTTATTTTTATCATTTTTAATTGAATTTTAAATTATAAATTTTAAAATTCAAGAAGTTACTAGGTGAAATTTTAAAGCAGAGTTCAAAAAATTGAAATTAACTAAATTTTGATCCCGGTAAAATTTTGTTCAATATACCCCAATGAATACATTATTTTATTAGAAAACAACTAATAAATAATAATCATTCACCAAAAGTGAGCGATGGTGAAAATATTTCTTGAGAAGTAAATTTCAATTATATATATGAACATATAAGGTCATACCTAAGACCCATTGTCGTTGTTTATACCAATTAAACTTCATATTTAGAGTAGCTTGCTAGCCTACAACTTGATTCAATATAACATTATATAATTGTATCTTTTCATTGAAATATATATTGTGAAAGGTTTGGGTAAAGAAGAGTCCGTTCGGTGTAGGCGGCAAGAGTAATCCATTCTCTGTAACTAATTATCCTGACTTAAGAGAGACTCGGTATTCACGGATGTTCCAAGTCTTTCGATGGACCAAAACTTTGGTCCTAAAGTTTGGGGTATATTTCACATTTTTCTTCCGTGTCATAACCGTGCCAGTTGAATCAAACTCAAGGTTTAGTGATTGAAACCCCACTAGTACGTGTCATTATCTAATGTCTACTAAGACCACTACTACTTGTCACTAGGAATCTATATCAACTTAACTTGAATTTAATACATAATGTCTGAGTTGATTAAATTTCGATCTAAGTTCGAATTGTAAAATTAAAAAAAGTCAAGATCAGGCCAAATTTCGAGCCGTGAAGTCTAAATTGACTTTACTTAAAACCAAAATTTGCTTCATATTTTGAAATTTTAGGTTACTACATATATTAATATGTCTAACACTTTAGTAATCTCACTTGCTCTCCTTCTCCCGCTTTCTAGTTTAAAGACAAACTCAATTCATTCATTTCTAAATAGTTTACGACTAGTCCCAATCCCAACACTTCTTAATAGGAGTGCCAATCTTTTCTCCATTGATTTGGAAGTTTACAAAGCTTAGAAAGTTGCTTGCGAAGAGATTGTTGATAGCCCATATAATCATCAATCACTGAATTCCAAACTCCAAGCCCACACTTTCCATATTAGAAGACAACAATCCATAGCCCACACAAATCAATCTCCCACCTTTCACCCACACACAAAACCACTGCAACAAACGCAGAATTCAAAACAAACTCACACAAGAAAACTAGACAACCGTAAATACCAGGCTGTAAATAACCATAAGGGAATCAAAGTTTGTTACATGAGAGAGAAATCGTTTCATCGCAACTGTATATAAATCATGTACAACATCACCTTTTGGTCAATATGATTATTCAATACAAAAATTGTCCTTTTCTTTTCTATTACAAAATGTTTCATCGAATCAGAGTAGTGTCTCTATTTTACCTTCTAAAAAACCCTATCTTTTAACTCTGAAAATGGAGATGGAAGAAAATACAGAAACCCTAATTGATGAGGAGGCTTACAACATTACAGTGGCGGACAACCCAGGAAATCCCCTCGTAAATACGCCTCTCGAAGGATCCAATTACCTATCGTAGAGTCAATCAATGATTATTTCGTTTGAGGCTAAGGGAAAACTCAGGTTCATGAACGGCGAAATACGACCACCCGTTGAAAATGATAAGCTTATGAAGAAGTGGAGAAGAGTAGATAATATGGTTATAGCTTATATCATCAATTCACTATCAAAGGAAACCGCCGACTCCTTATGGCGACGACGGTGAGAGATCTCTAGGATGAATTGAAAAGTCCTTATGGCGACGACGGTGAGAGATCTCTAGGATGAATTGAAAGGACGTTACGGTGAGAGTAGCGGACCTCACCTGTATGAAATTATGCAAGAGGTCAACAAC
>JANQAP020000262.1:1113663-1124472 GCA_026874005.2 Erythroxylum coriaceum
TTCTATTTTTTTACTGGGATTTGACCTGTTGGTTTCTCAGGCTCTTGTTGAGTTCTTTGGCACCCTTTCTCGGGAATGGGCTCTGGAGTGTATGAAGGATCTTCTACTTGTCAATTTGAGGGGCAATCTTCAGATAATTGTGCAGGTAAGTGAACTACTGCTACTTGTAGTCATTAGTTTGAGATGTTCCTTGAGAAGGCTAATACCTACCCTTTTGCAGGCTTGCAAAGAGTACTCTGAGCAATTGGGTCTAGATTCCTGCATTAAACTCTTTGAGCAGTTTAAGTCCTATGAAGGATTGTATTTCTTTTTGGGTTCATATTTGAGCTCCAGGTTCGTTCATGTCATTATGATTGTTGTTGCTTCTTTCAATCAGAGAGGAAAAAGATTCATTAAGACGCTAAAAGCAATTTGCTACTTCATACATTACTCGATATAAATTTTGGTATTACTGTTAAAGAGGTTCAAAAGAATGTATAGGTAAGCTAGTATACAGTCTCTATATGATAGTAGAAAGTATACTGACAACTTCTTCAATCCCTGTTGATATTCCTAATCTCTATGACTCATAATGGGTTGCACCAGTCCTTGAAATCATCTAATCTAATCAGTGAAAATAGGGTTATTTACACTACCAGTATTATGGCTAAAAAGATGCAAAAGAATGTGTTGGGTCTTCTTTTACATACTAGTCTTTTGTTTTGAAAAGTAATATTCTGTATCTCTGACTTGTAAGTGCAACAGTGCTTGAAATCATCTAATCAACTCAACAAAAATAGGGGTTATTTATGCTACTTGAACCACTCGGTTTTACTCCTATCTACTTGCTGGTACATCCATCTCTATCAGTCTAACCCACTTTGTTGGATCGTTAATTACCCAGTTGCGACACAGTGAAGTTTCCAACGCAGCAATGCCTTTCTCACTTTGGTCATGTTCTATAATAAAATGTAATGGCTTCAGTTTCTTCCAAGTAGTTTGCCCTAATCAACAAAAATAGGGGTTATTTATGCTACTCGAACCACTTGTTGGTTTTACTCATCTCTACTTGCAAAAACATCCATCTCTATGAGTCCAACCCACTTTGTTGGATTTTTAATTACCCAGTTGTGACTCAGTGAAGTTTCCAAGGCAACAATGCTTTTCCCACTTTGGTCATGTTCTATAATAAAATGTAATGGCTTCAGTTTCTTCCTAATATTTTACCTCAATTTGGTTTCTTATTCTTATTCTTGTGCTTTTGGGATAGTGAGGATCCTGAAATCCACTTCAAATACATTGAAGCAGCTGCCAAAACTGGGCAGATTAAGGAGGTAGAACGGGTGACACGTGAATCAAACTTTTATGATGCTGAAAAAACAAAGAACTTCTTAATGGAAGCCAAGCTCCCAGATGCTCGTCCATTGATCAATGTCTGTGATCGGTTTGGTTTTGTTCCTGATCTGACTCATTACCTCTACAGAAACAATATGCTTCGCTACATTGAGGGTTATGTACAAAAGGTAAGATTAAAGATTTTGATTCCATCATATAAAGCCAAAGGATCTTTCAGGAAAAGATACAATTGTTGCTTATTTTTTTTATAGGTCAATCCGGGAAATGCTCCTTTAGTTGTTGGACAGCTCCTTGATGATGAATGCCCTGAAGATTTCATTAAAGGTCTAATTCTTTCGGTTCGTTCCCTTCTGCCAGTGGAGCCTCTAGTAGAGGAGTGTGAGAAAAGGTCTGTTATCTGCTCTGAATCACCACATATCTTTTATATTTCTGCATCTCACTTCTGTTTTCTGTTGGCAGAAATCGTCTTCGTTTGCTTACCCAGTTCTTGGAGCATCTAGTAAGTGAGGGAAGCCAAGATGTGCATGTTCACAATGCTCTGGGTAAAATTATCATTGACAGTGGCAACAACCCAGAGCATTTCCTTACCACAAATCCATATTATGATTCACGTGTTGTTGGTAAGTATTGTGAGAAACGAGACCCGACACTTGCAGTTGTTGCATATCGTAGAGGACAGTGCGATGATGAACTTATAAACGTTACAAATAAGAACTCCCTCTTCAAACTGCAGGCCAGGTTTGCACTTCATTGTTGAGGGTTAGGTTTATATGATATATCCACTGTAATTTTTTCCCTTAGCTGATTGCTGATTGCTGTAATATCAGGTATGTGGTGGAAAGGATGGATTCTGACCTTTGGGAGAAAGTGCTTAGCCCAGAAAATGAGTACAGAAGGCAGCTAATTGATCAAGTTGTGTCTACTGCTTTGCCTGAAAGCAAGAGTCCTGAGCAAGTTTCTGCTGCTGTTAAAGCATTCATGACTGCTGATCTTCCACATGAGCTGATTGAGCTTCTTGAGAAGATAGTTCTTCAAAATTCTGCTTTTAGTGGAAACTTCAACTTGCAGAACTTGTTGATCCTGACAGCAATTAAGGCTGATCAATCAAGGGTTATGGATTACATTAATAGGCTTGACAATTTTGATGGACCTGCTATTGGGGAGGTGGCTGTTGAGTCTTCATTGTATGAAGAAGCATTTGCAATTTTCAAGAAGTTTAATTTAAATGTTCAAGCTGTGAATGTCTTGTTGGATAACATCCGTAGCATTGAACGAGCAGTGGAGTTTGCTTTCCGTGTTGAAGAAGAAGCTGTATGGAGTCAAGTGGGTAAGGCCCAACTGCGAGAGGGTCTAGTGAGTGATGCAATAGAGTCATTCATCCGTGCAGATGATGCAACTGAGTTTTTGGAAGTTATAAAGGCTGCTGAGGATGCAAATGTTTACCATGACCTTGTGAGATATCTCCTAATGGTGAGGCAGAAGACAAAGGAGCCCAAGGTTGACGGTGAACTCATCTATGCTTATGCCAAAATTGATCGCTTGGGTGACATTGAAGAATTTATTCTCATGCCTAATGTTGCTAATCTACAAAATGTTGGAGATCGCTTATATGATGAAGCCCTTTATGAAGCAGCAAAGATCATATTTGCATTCATTTCTAATTGGGCTAAGCTAGCTGTTACGCTTGTTAAACTTAGGCAGTTCCAAGGTGCTGTTGATGCAGCAAGGAAAGCAAACAGTGCAAAAACCTGGAAGGAAGTCTGCTTTGCTTGTGTGGATGCTGAGGAGTTCCGCTTAGCCCAGATATGTGGGCTCAACATTATTGTACAGGTAAGTGAACTCTTGTTTGTGATCAATTTTACTAGCTTTGGAATGTAGTGAAACGATTCTTAAATTTTTATGCCCTATCGCCAGTGATTTACTTATAAGTGCTTCTCATTTATATAACAGCGGATACAAAATTCTAGAACTGTTGATTAACTTTTCTGGTAGATTGTCTTTTATTTTACTGCTGATGCAATCTTCTATCATATTGTTAGGTTGATGACATGGAAGAGGTCAGTGAGTATTACCAGAACAGGGGATACTTTAACGAGATAATATCTTTAATGGAGAGTGGACTTGGATTAGAACGCGCTCATATGGGCATCTTTACTGAGTTGGGAGTTTTGTATGCTAGATACCGCCCTGAAAAACTTATGGAGCATATAAAACTTTTCTCCACTCGTCTGAATATTCCCAAGCTTATAAGAGCTTGTGATGAGCAGCAGCATTGGAAGGAGCTAACTTATTTGTATATTCAGTACGACGAGTTTGACAATGCTGCAACCACTGTAATGAACCATTCTCCTGAAGCATGGGACCACATGCAATTTAAAGATATAATTGTGAAGGTTGCAAATGTCGAACTCTACTACAAGGCTGTACACTTTTACTTGCAAGAACATCCTGATCTGCTCAATGATCTTCTCAATGTGCTTGCTCTCCGTGTTGATCATACTCGTGTGGTGGACATAATGCGAAAGGTATGGACTGCCATATGCAAAATTTTGCTTGCCTATGCTACAGCTTTGTTTTTGACTTGTAGTTGGGGTTGTTCAGAATTTCACACTTGTTGTATTGTAGTGGGTTTTTTGTGTGTGTCAAAACTGGGTTTTGAATTACAAATTTTTGTAACTTTTAAGGATGGCACTGATCAAAAGCATTGTATTATGCTTTGGTGAACATTTTGTTTTTAAAGAATCTTGTTTTGTTATTTCATTTAATTTTTTCTATTCTGAATTTCAGGCTGGTCACATCCGTCTGGTCAAGCCATATATGATTGCAGTTCAAAGCAACAATGTCTCTGCTGTAAATGAAGCTTTGAATGAAATTTATATAGAGGAAGAGGATTATGACAGACTTCGTGAATCTATTGAATTGCACGACAACTTTGATCAGATAGGCCTTGCACAGAAGGTCAATTATAGAATCCTATCATGTTTTCAAAATCCAATTGGTGGTGTTATACTTATGAGAGCTATTGTCTCCATGCATGTGCAGATTGAGAAGCACGAACTTCTTGAGATGAGGCGTGTTGCTGCTTACATATACAAGAAAGCAGGAAGGTGGAAGCAGTCAATCGCATTGTCAAAGAAAGACAATCTTTACAAGGATTGCATGGAGACTTGCTCACAGTCTGGTGACCGTGAACTTTCGGAGGAGTTGCTTGTTTATTTTATTGAGCAGGTTTGTTTTGCTTACCTATCTGTCATACAGCCAGGCCTTCTATCGCCCATCAAGCACCTTGTGGTGCATCCAGATAGATATATTGGCTACAGGGAGAAGGGCACATATTTTCTATCCTGACATAAATTTCTATGTTGAAATGCTCAGAAAAAGTTCTATTCTCATTGAGTCCTGATTTTGTCAAATCTTTCTTTCATCAATTCCTAAATTGCATGCCTGCTATAACATCATTGACATTTCAAAATTTTTCGCAGCTTGCATTCTTTACTGGATACCCTTTTTCTTATTCTTTTGCATTATGTGAATGACTTGTTAGGAGTGTATTACATTTTGCGTTTTCCATATGCAGGGAAAGAAAGAGTGCTTCGCTGCATGTTTGTTTGTGTGTTATGATCTAATCCGGCCAGATGTTGTCCTTGAGCTTGCATGGATAAACAATATGATAGATTTTGCTTTCCCATACCTCTTGCAGGTAATCTTCTCATTTTGCATTGTTTACTCTTCGTCATCTTTTAAAATTTTGTGTAATGCTTAATGAACTTGATATCACCATTGCTCTTTTACGGTTTTGAAGTTTATTCGAGAGTACACTGGCAAAGTAGATGAGCTCATAAAGGACAAAATTGAAGCTCAAAAGGAGGTGAAAGCTAAGGAGAAGGAAGAGAAGGACATGGTTGCTCAGCAGGTATGCTTATTGGTTCAATTTTGTCTACCTATTTGAAAAAAATTTTCTACTGGCCCATCTTAATCATTGATTTGGTTTAACTTAAAAAAAGAGATGCATTTTCTGCTTGCTGGAAAACCTAATGTTTTGTCTGTACTATTAAATTGAAGAGAGAAAAATTCTTCCTTTGCGGAGAGCATATAATGTATTTGCTGTCTCTTGACCGTGTCGGTGAATCTTGCAAATTATTCCTGCTGTTATTTATTTGCCTAGAGACATTGCTTGTTTTAGATATACACTTTGCCTCAAGGATGAGTTCACTCATATGGGTCCCTTTTTTCCCCTTTTTAGTAAAGATTCCTATCTTCCTTTGTGCCATTGGGTTTTGCAAAACTAATGTGTATCTTCATGACAACCTTCGAAAAGATCCACTTCTATTCGTGGAAGAATTTGTTTTGCCGTGACTTTGAAAATATTACAAGTCAATTGAAGTATCTTAATCACTAGTTATAAAATGAAGAATATAGCAGCACGTATCATTTTCAGGTGAAGTTTCGTCAAACCACTGTTTCAACTTTATCTTACGATATGTCACTGTTGTTGGGCTGCAACTGTGTATTAAACTGAAATAAATCAAAAGTTGCACATTGACATATATTTTGTTGTGCATTTGCAGAATATGTATGCGCAACTATTGCCTCTTGCTTTGCCTGCACCGCCGATGCCAGGAATGGGTGCTGGCTTTGTGCCACAGCCACCACCAATGGGAGGTCTTGGTCCGGTGCCTCCAATGCCAGCTTATGGCATGCCGCCAATGGGGTCCTACTGATCTGAGGATTATAGGAGGTTGTTTTCTTCAACACTGGTGAAGACCATTGTGTCTGTAATTCCCGTTTATGCTTGAAGGCGAATTCAGTTCTTCGGGTGGTTGAAGGAAATTGAAATTGGCATCAACAGAAAAAGAAAACTGCATTTTGCATCAGTGTTGTGGTAAGTAGTTGTTCGTCTTTTGGAGTTCGTTTGGTGGATAGGAACAAAATTTTCCCCCCGGGTGGATGAACCACAATTGGTGCACGGCACAGGTTGCTGCTTATTATAGAAAATGGGATTTGTAGCTTTTGTGGACAGTGGCAAGTCTGCCACGTGTATAGGTAAATTAAATTTCATATTTATATATTTAGATTTTGTCTTACAATAACTGGCTGGCTCCCTAGTCCCTACCGGGGTTTTAACATTTTGTAGTCACCCATATTTTGTTCTCTTATACAAAATTGAATATTCTTCTCCTAGCTTGCTTGTATTTGAATGTAATTTTCACGTACTTGTATTTCAGATGGCATTTACTTGTTCTTATCCTCCAAGTTAATGTCGACTAGGTTGGCATTTTTGGGTCAAATTTATTAGTTTACATTCTAGGCTTCTCAGTTGGCATCCTTTGATCTGTTAATTAGATTTTGGTTCTACCGAATAAAGGGTTGCGTGAAAATTGAAGGGTTTCGAGTTTTAAGAACTAATTTATAAATTTGATTCGAATTCAAAATTTAAGCTTTAAATATTATAATATTTACTTTATATTAATTAGTATTTATATAATGTTTTTATGTTTAGATGTATTTAGAATTATGAATTTTTGTTATAAATTATTTTATATATATTATTGCTAAAATAATTTATAAATTAAGTTTTATCTTAATAAAATAATTTATATTTTGTATAATCATTAGAATTTTTAGAAAATATTAGCGTAAATTTATTAATTTCGTAATGAGTTGAGTATTATTTTGAAAATGATATTTAATTAATTGGAAAATTTAGAATTTAATAACTTGTATATGTTTCATTTCAATGTTTGTTAAGTATTGCCCGTTTGCCGGTTGATTTTTTCGTATTGGATCCTGATAAAGCAGATCATGGCACTGCATCTGATTGTGAAAATTTATGCAACGCATTTGATTTTTGGTTAAGGAAGGATTCCATCTAACTGTTGGTTAAGACTTAAGAATTGAGTTTTTGTACATTTGAGTTTCCGAAGTTATATATTTTCTTCCATCCTCTTTGTTTGTTTATATATGACAAGTCATATTTGATCAAAATGTATTCTGAGTTGGTTTAAACGATAAAATTGGATCAAACTCAACTCAAGTACTTTAAATTATAAAATTTATAATTGTTAAGATAAGAATCTGATTAAGCAAAATTTGACCTCGTCCTCGTCCTCGTGACGTTTCGTTTGTTGAAAAAAACAAAAAAAGAGATTTTCATTTATTATTCACATTGCTGATTGCATTTCAGAAATAAAATATAAATCTCAAGCAAAAGCCCCTTTTAAGGCTCCTTGCCTGCTTAACCCTCAAACCCCTATCAATTCTCAACACTCTCCACAAAACACCGGCAAATGACGAGCACAGAACCAGAGCGCCATCACAAAGAAGAAGATGACGCCCCTGCTGCCGATGACGAGGACACCGGAGCTCAAGTTGCTCCCATCGTCAAGCTCGAGGAGGTGGCCGTCTCCACCGGCGAAGAGAACGAAGATCCCATTATCGATCTGTAAGTTTCTGATTTCCCATTTCTGTTATTAGTTTCTTTTCTTTTTTTTTGGGTTGGAAAATCCAATTGTGATTTGGATTGGTTGCAGAAAAGCAAAGCTTTATCGATTTGACAAGGATGGGAACCAGTGGAAGGAGAGAGGCGCAGGTTCTGTTAAGTTGTTGAAGCACAAGCAGTCCGGCAAGGTCCGGCTTGTTATGAGGCAATCTAAGACTCTCAAGATCTGCGCCAATCATCTCGGTTTGCCTTCCCTTTTCTTTATTCTTTTTCCTTTATTTTTTTGCTTGTTAGGTATTGTGTTTGTTGTCGTCGTTAGGGTTCTAAATCTTTTAGTGCTTGTTCCTAGTGCTACCAACTATGTCAGTTCAGGAACACGCCGGAAATGATAAGTCATGCGTCTGGCACGCTACTGATTTTGCTGATGGTGAATTGAAGGATGAGCTTTTCTGCATTCGTTTCGCCTCTGTTGAGAGTGAGTACTTTGTTCTTTTCTTTTGTGTATACCAATCTTTAGCTGGCATCCTGTGATGTGACTTAAGAGTTTACATCCTTATATATACTTGTTACTTGTTACTTGAAGCTGAATGAAGCCTCATATTTGCTGCCGTAAGTTAGGAATTCATGGTTCTCAATAACGTTTAGCTTCTTAGTTCCACGAGTTTATTGACTCACTTTGAGTTCTGGGATATTATTTCTGTAGGTTTTTTGGAGAGGTTAATTGTTAATGGTAGTATTCTCGTGGTTTCAAGTTAGTTTTTGAAATATCTTATTGTGTTGGAATATAGTTCTTTCCTTTTATGTGATTGAACATTCATAGGATTGAGTGTGCATGGTAAAACAAATAGGTTGGTTTAGAAAGTATGTTAAGAATTCATTACACAAGTTCAAGTGTTTTCAGGAACTTCAATTCTGCTTTTGCTAGGTATACTCCAAAACTTTTTTGTTATTATGAGAAGAAAGATTTATTATTATGGATGCATATTGAAGTATCTATGGAGATATCTTGTATGTATGATGTATTGGTTTGTTTTCTTACGATTTATTTGGGATGGTCTTATATGTGATGACATGAATGACTCAGTATGTTATATGCTGTCCAGAGAGATGTGCATTTTGTTTTCCAGATAGGCGCCTTATATGTGTGATTGATTACTTCTCTCATGATTTACTTTGGATGGTCTTGTATGTGATGACGTGAATGACACTGATTACTTTTGTGGATATCTTATTCACAATCTATTGTTTCTCCTTTATGTTCATTGTTGCTGTTTGGTTGTCAACAGATTGCAAAAACTTCATGGAAACATTCCAAGAAATTGCTGAATCACAGAAAAGCAAAGAGGAAAATAAAGATGCAACTGTTGCTGCTGCTGCTCTTGATAAGTTGAGTGTCGGAGATAAGAAGGGCAAAGAAAAAGCTGACGAGGAGGTGCATGCTGCAGTCAAGGGGGATGAAAGTAAGACCGATGAAGAGAAGAAAACGGAGGAGCCAGCTTCTTCAACTTGATTTGGATGATAGGTTTATCTTTACCATATGATGAAGTTAATTGTCTGCAGTTTACCCTGTTTCTTGTCCGTTTCATGGTTTGATCATGCGGCTGGAATTGATTAAATGGGCAGGGGTGTTGTGAGGTCTACGAGTTTCTGCAATTCGAGTCTATCAACATTTGGTTGTGCTTGTACGTTGAGGGTTGTGATTTTGCAATTTGGCTATTGTCATAGTTATTAGGGTTTTAATCAAGTTTTAGTTTGTTACATGTCAGCTGGTTATAATGCTCAGGCAGATGAATTGGACAAAAAGAATTTAAAAAAATTACTTTGTTACAGACGGTTTTTGTTAAGTATGTAGAAATATTATATTGGATAATAAGTTCCCGAATTGAGCAATCTGAATTGTTACATGTCGAACTACCAAGAGCCAAGTTCTACTTAGTCTTCCTCGAGCTTCAATTCTAGGACCAAAAGCCTAACAACTTATGATCATCTCAACCAACTAGATATAGGCTTCTAAAAACTATTCTTCTACGTTACCTGCAGAATTGAAAGGTTACATAGGCAAATCAGACCTGCCACTTAAGCTAGATGTCTTCGTTGTTCTCTGTTGCTTATTGGGCTGTGAAGTTCTGTAATAACTAAGCGCAGAGATTGTTAGAATAAAATGTGGCCGGTTATAGTAATATGGTGCGTTTAATTGAGTCCATGTTTTATGGCCAAGGTATAAAGAGCCCAATTCTTGAATGATGAGGTTTATGACTTCGAAACTGATATTGTAATCAATTCACAACTTAGTTCCATGTTCATATAAATTACTCTGCTACTTGTAGGGATGGTAAAATTAACCTGGCCAATTTTTGGCTCAAATTGATTGAGTCACTCGGCTCGAACTACGAGTTAGCCTAGCCTCACTTATAGACCGTTCATTATTTTCAAAACGATGTCATTTTTAGACAATTTTAGTTTAAAAAATAAATAATGAGCCGAATCAGGTCGGCTCATCAGCCTGTGCATGAAGTCACGAGCCACTATAGCTTAGATTGAGCCAGGCTTAACCCGGCCGGCTATTGACTTGCCTAACTAGTTGGCAATCTACGAAACTCAAAATAGAGAACGACAGTCACTTCTCTTTTTTTAAATGTTCATGGCACCAGCCAGTAGGTAGATAAGCTAGCTAGCAAGCCAGCTCATTTGGCAGATTGAATCTGACAAGCATATAAAAGAAATAGTGGCGGGTCGTGCAGTGCAGGGTCTCTGAGCATTTCAGAGAGGCACATAAGTTGAGGCATAAGTTGGGACAAAATGCCTTGTACCTTTCTTTACCATGAAACCAACTCCAGGATGGCCTCAAGTCGTTTGTTCTGCCTATTCTGTACTTATTCTATGTCGCAGAGAAAACGTCGACATTTTAATTAAAAATAACGTTGAAGCTTTGCGCTGAGCCAATGCCTACTTCTTCTTTTGAATAGACTTGGCTTCGTATAAGAATTAATTTATACGATTTTTTAAATTTAAATATACTAATATGATTTTAATTT